>JAAXCT010001250.1:0-206916 GCA_012490785.1 Eragrostis nindensis
GGGAGGTGGAGATCACGCGGCGCATGTCGGAGCTCGGCGGCGCCGGGGGACCCGTGGTGCAGCTCCGCGAGGCATGCGAGGACGCCGACGGTGTCCACCTCGTCATGGAGCTCTGCGAGGGCGGCGAGCTCTTCGACCGCATCTTCGCGCGCGGCCACTACACCGAGCGCGCCGCCGCCAAGCTCGCTCTCACCATCGTCAACGTCGTGCAGGTAACCATCATAACCAGACAACACGTCCAAGAAGCGTCACACACTTGTGCTTCTTTGCATATAGTCAGATTGAGGAAGCTTTAGCTAATCTTTGTTACTATTCACTGACAACTAATCCTATATACGCATGCAAATCCATTGTTGCAGCTGTGCCACGAGAACGGAGTGATGCACCGGGACCTGAAGCCGGAGAACTTCCTGTTCGTGAACAAATCGGAGGACTCGCCTCTCAAGGCCATCGACTTCGGCCTCTCGGTGTTCTTCAACCCAGGTGCGGCAGCCTTGGCTTGCAACAGACAAACACGGCGCATTGCCCATACATGACCGTAGGATCCTTCAGACTGTCTTATGCATAACCAAATCACTCAAAACTCTGCCCTGCAGGGGATCGGTTCACGGAGGTGGTTGGCAGCGGGTGTTACATGGCTCCAGAGGTTCTCAACAGAAGCTATGGGCCAGAGATAGACGTGTGGAGCGCTGGCGTCATCCTGCACATCCTTCTTTGCGGCTTCCCTCCTTTCTGGGGAGGTGATTTGTGCTCCACCCTCAGCGTTACAAGTTCCTCCTCTGATCAGAAGTGGTAATGCGATGTTCTTTCGACGATGGCAGATTCCGATGAGAAAATTGCGCAGGCAATACTCCGAGGAGGAATCAACTTACAAAGAGACCCATGGCACAAGGTCTCCCAGACTGCAAAGGACCTTATCAGAAAGATGCTTGACCCGAATCCTTCCACCAGGTTGACAGCAAAAGAAGTCCTTGGTAAGTGACCTTCAGTTCAAATTTATGTCAACAAAACCAAATTCAAATGGCAAATGGTGAAACACACGAAAAAGTTTTATGTATGTCATTTATTATTGCCAATACTGCAAAAAAAGGGAGCCAGTTCCTCAACAAAAAAAAAAAGAAAGAAAAAAGAAAAAAAAAGAGAGGGAGCCAGACTATGCTTTTAGTTAAGACATACATAAACACCTTTCTCTTCTGAAAACAGAACATCCTTGGCTCAAAAACGCTGAAAAGGCTCCAAATGTGTCACTTGGAGAGGTTGTTCGATCCAGGCTGAAGCAATTCTCGGCCATGAACAAGTTTAAAAAGAAGGCACTTGGAGTAAGTTGCATATAACTTGCTGTTACTACCCTTTATTCCTTTCGACGTGGCACGCGTCAATGTGAATAATTTGCCAATGACAAATGAAGGTTGTTGCCATGAATTTACCGGCGGAAGAGATTGACAAATATACTCAAATGTTCCAAATGATGGACAAGGATAACAATGGTAACTTGACACTTGAGGAGCTGAAGGAGGGTCTTCAGATAAATGGTCATCCTGTCCCAGAGGCAGAGATAAAGATGCTATTAGAAGCTGTGAGTGTTTAGTATCATCATTCGTTATTCTTATAAAATGTAGTATTAGAATACGGGATACTGCAACTATATTACAATATACAAATGCAAAGATGCAATTATCTTTGTTAAACTAGCACTCATCGAATAAAGGCCCAAATAAACCATGACTATAATTGCTCTCTCACTTTATTTTTGCCAGGGTGACATAGATGGAACTGGAACGTTAGATTGTGAGGAGTTTGTAACAATCTTACTTCACATAAAAAAGATGAGTAACGAGGAGTACCTACCTAAAGCTTTCAAATTCTTCGATAAAGATGGCAATGGCTTTATTGATATGGAGGAATTGATGGAGGCTTTAGGTGATGATGAACTAGGGCCTAATGAGCAAGTGGTTCATGATATTGTTCGTGATGTCGACAAGGATAAGGTCAGTAAACAAACAAATCAAAGCTTTCAATCACTCAACACCACACTGAATTTACTGCTTACGAACTTCAAAAGCTTTCCATAGCTATTTAAATACTGAAATGGTAGCCATTTCCAATGTATCAAAGGTGGTTTTAGGATGGCTAAACCTCATCTGATCAGGAAACACTAAGTTCCAAGGACATGGCAGCTTGCTGCCATCCGTGCTTCCCTTTCCTGTTAAAAAGGAAAAATATAGATTGTACAAAGACATGGCTATCAAGATTCTAGGCTGACATTTTATACATATAATCAACAGGATGGTCGTATCAGCTATCCGGAGTTTGAATTGATGATGAAAGCAGGATCAGATTGGAGGAATGCTTCTAGGCGGTACTCAAGAGAAAATTTCAGTTCTCTCAGTCGTAAGCTGTGCAAAGGAACTTGATGAAACAAGAAAGTAGGTTCCAGCAGCGCTTATATACTGACAGCATCGGTAGACAATGTAAAAGCAGGGTTACTGGGTTTGGAGGGCAGCAGGATTAAAGCACCCCATCCTAGTTGCATTCCTGATAAAGTTCATCAAGCAGCAAGAACCCTCTGGCATTGTCCTTTGTACTGGAAGGAGAAATATTTCACTCCTAGGATACACAATCATGACTCAGATATAGATAGATGTAAGGGAAGCGCCAGCTTCCATGTTCACCAAATTTTGACAATTACTACCGTTTCAAATTGAAAAAGGTAATAGTTACTCCCTCAGCTTTGTCCTATGACAATTAAATTCATCAAGAGGGAGTAACAAATAAGAGGCTGAATCCTCAAATGTTGAGAATAAAATAAAACCCAAGATTGGCCAGAAAGATCTATCCAATGCTGAGAAAAAGCACATGAACCTTGTCGCTTTACAATTTGAACACTAAAGTGAGGCAATTCATAGCAATCTTGAACAGTGACGAGTTCTAAAACGAATTAGAGTAACAGACACCACATAAAGCAAAACCAAAATTGTTTACATACAAGATTCAGTAGTTCTGTATCCAAAAGATTCTCCAATTAAACAATTGCATGCTGTAAATATAATCATTGGGGAAAAGAAAAACGCCTTCAAGGCACGAGAAATCAGTCCTAGTTTCAAACGTTGTTGGAGAAAACAGATGTTAAGGTACTATATTATAGAAAAAAATAAAAAGAAAAACCTCAGCATATTCAGCACAAGTACCTTAAAATCTGTTTTTGATGGAGAAAGGCGAGAAGTCCACTTTTCCAGGATTTCCCACAATCATATCAGTGACCATTTCAGCTGTGCCTAGAGCCTGATGTAGCATTGACAAAGAAAGAAAAGATTAAATCTTCTATCTTCTTATAAATAGAATTGAGTGTACACAGCAGAGCACCCCGATGTCTCTTGACATGCGACTGTTTCATCTGTCTCAGTTACAATTTGGTTGTCAATCCTCATGCCTGCCTGACAAGTTATTCAACTGCCAAGGATCAGCTCTTAGACATGATCATGCTAGCAGAGCACAGAGCTGTTTCTATACACTATAGAGGATATGGTACTATGGCAGGACACTGGTATTGGGATGCAGGCATGCAGCTACTTAATCTCTCCCTACTTTTTATCCAGGAGGGTGATGGTATCTCATGGGTAGCTGCACAATTAAATATAAAATAAACTAGAACAGAAACACGAGTAACTGTAAGAAATTGATACCAAGGTCTGTGACTCACCAAAGTCAGTCCACTTCCTTCATGTCCTGTTGCGATTAAAACGTTTGGCAGATCAGGAACAAATCCAATAACGGGCTTTCCATCAGGCACTGAAATTGATGCAACATTCGCTTTTATTACTACCACCTTGTGGGCAAAAAGGAGTAATAGGTTTACAAAGAGTCCCCGAGACTGCCAAACAGAATCTCCCACCCCAGCACACCAAACCCCCCTAAAAAAAAGTAAAAACAGAAAAGAGAAGTGAACCAACTTACTGTACGGGCGATGTCCAATTCTGATTTGCGTGTTCTTATCAATACTATCAAGAGGAACATCCCTCATTGCAGGAAAGAACTCCCCTGCACGTTCCCATATGCACTTAACAATGGACTTATCCACCTCCCTGGAAAATCCTTTGAACTCCCGGCTGCTTCCTGTAAAAATACAAATGCCATGTCAAGCATTTCTAATGAAGAAAGCATGAAAGAGATTCTTCTCTCGAAAACTGGAACAAAAAAAACACTCATCGGCAGAAGGTGGAATAAAATTGAACAGAGAAGTTTTTGCTTCATAGGTTACCTAGAACTAAATTGCCCTTTGTATCCACCGTTGCAGTCATTGATATGGACGAAGAACCATGCTCCTCGTCACCAGATTCTGAAGCCATGGACATGCTATTCAACTTAGCAACTTGATGGCCAACATATCCTACCTCCATTAGTCCATGATTTAGCTTAACCTTGTCAAAATTTTCCAGCACGAGCAGATGACCCTGAATTTAACAATGTGAGATTGTTTCTTTATGGTATTAGATGTTGGGTCAGATAGGATGAACAAAACCATTCTGTAATGTTGCATGCAAAAAGAAGCACATGACCGCTGAGCACTATTTAGAGGGCAAATGTGAACACGTTATCAAAAGAACAACCTGGAATAATCCAATTGATAGCTAGCATGAGCACGGAACTTTCATAGAGTTGTCTTGAGCGTTCCCTGCTTTCCTTACTTCATGAAAAATGCACCTTACAAGAACCTCTATTTATATGGTACATAGAACTGTTTTAAAGTCACAAAGAAGATATCCAAGCGCCCAGGTCCAATATAGTATAAGCAAGCACACAAAACAAGCCTCAAAAGAAAACTAACCACTACAAGAATGGCAGAAACATTAATAGAAAAATTTTCAGACAATGTCAAATAGAAGAAATTTCAGATGTACCTTTCGTGGCTTGACAGGAATATCCAATGGTGAAGCAGGTTCTAGAAAACTATGCAATAAGGATCGAGTCCAGGCACCAGAAGCAATTACGATAGCTTTTCTGCCATACAAGATGTTTTGTGAAGTTTGGACAGCTTCTATTGTTCCAGTAACCTCCGATCTGCATTGAGTGAAACCAATTGTCATTTACCAGTGATGCAGAAAATGGAAAACGAAGATGAATTTTGCATCACCCAAAAGGCATTCTTATTCCTGATGAAGCATAAATAGTTCAGTAACAGTATAATAGCTTAAAATTGTTCTTCAAGGCAATGAACAAAGTTTGTCTAAAAGGAAGAGACCTAAATACCTTATTAGTGACATGGCAGGATCATTATAGAGCTCCACATATCTCCCCTCTGGGGAGTATGAATTATTGGTCTTACATAAGGAAATGTTAACAATGAATAATCAGCAAGATAGTATAAAAGTGCTGCAATTGTTACAGAAGAAACATAGAGATTCTGCAGGACAAACCTTTTCAATCAAAGAGACAGCCTGGAACGCATCAATCTGGCAGTCTTGTGGCAAGAACATAGCACCACCGTCTTTTCCAACACTCAATGCTGGCTCTAATGCATGCAGTGAGGTGTTAGACAAGAATTCTGCCTGTATGCCTGCCTGAGACAGAGCTTTGGTCCTTTCCTCCAATGTGGCCAACTCTTCTGATGTTCTACCAACTAGTAAGCTTCCTTAACAAAATCAGTAAGTATCATGTCATCTTGTGTTCAAAGAACAAATGAAACTGAGAAACAGAACTAACTAATGCAACAGAGAGCATGCAATATTCAAGATAAAACGTCCAATGAAACAAGCACAGTCAGTTTAAGCACCATACATATATAACTGCATTCGGCAGTAAGTCTAGTGTCATCCAAAGGTTCTTCAGTCACCCGAGGTGTCAACAGTATTAGATTGCAAGAGATGGTACTCTACAAATAGTTTAATCTACTGACATAATAGCATTCCCATTACTGAAAGTTATTCACAAGTGCTCAGATCCAGCAGCAACTAATCGATCACCTTATCATCAGTAATAAGACATATGAACATCAAAAACAACACCAGCATGGTTGTACCTGTCCTCATCCACCCCAGCTTCTCTCGCGCACCACCGCCTCCCTGTCCGTCAACCTCAGCCGCGAGCTCCTCCCAGAGCTGCTTGCTCCGCACCGCGAGCTCCCAGGTTTCACTCCCGGGAGTCCGGTGCGACATCCATACGTACCCCTGCCCTGCAAAGTGCAAACAAGCCCCACCCAAACACCCAACCCTAGAGCGTCACATTCAAACTCCACAGGAACGCGCGAACGCACAAGGGGGAGCAGGCGTGTGTACCCGCGCCGGTGGCGCCGGAGCAGGGGACCGCGGCGTCGGCGACGGCGACGGAGAACGGGGTGTGGAGGAGGAGGTGGCGCGCGATGGCGAGCCCCACGATCCCGGCGCCCACGACGACCACGTCGTGGTGGGAGACGTCGCGCGGCTGTGACTGGGACTGGAGCGCGAGGAGCGGGCGCCCGCGCCGAGGGCCGCGGATGGAGAGGCGCAGTGAGGAGTGAGACAACGGCGAGGGAGCGGAGGAGGAGAAGAATGTGTGGGTCGGCTTCGGAGCCGTTCCGAAGGCGGTGGCGGCGTCCATCGGAAGCGGGTGCCGGAGATGGAAGAGGGAGAGGCCGCCGCCGATCGAGTGGAGAGGTAGATGGACGGAGGAGTGACAAGTCAACGGTCTTGTAGTTCAAGCGTGGCGTGGATTCGTCTTGTGTCGGGCTCCACATTGTCGACATGTAATTCATCGTCGTGCTCCGGCTACGAGCCTACGACTGACGTCCGACAGCAGGCAATTCGATCTCCATCAGTTCATCATTTGCACATTGGCCTTGTTTGGCAAGTGGGCAAGGTAAACATTGCTAGAGCTACTGCCTACTGAAAGGGGGCGGTTATCGCGCGTCCGTATGCGCGTTTGCGGATCGCGCGTCCGCCCCATGGCCCGCCACGCATCCGACAGGTTCTTCTCCGGCAACATCTCGTCTCCAACCACCACCCCCGCCACGACGCGCCGCCCCCCCTAGCAGCTTCCGGCGCCGTCGCCGCCGCCGCGCCGACCACTACCCGCCCGCCGCCACCACCTCCGGCGGCCGCGGCGCCGCGCCGCCTCGCCGCGCCGCCCGCACCCACCACCGCCGCCCGGCACGCCGCCGCCCGCCGCTAACTCGTCGCGACGTGACGCCCCCGCCGCCTACCCCGCCGCCCGCCTACCGCCCGCGGCTCCGGCGGCGCCACCGCCGCCGCGCCGCCGGGTCGCGGCCGCCGCCCTGAGCCCCTCCTCTATGTCCGGCAATCAACAAAGCTCCCCAACCCCGACAACCCGGAAACCCTAACCTCCCCGCCCACCTCCACCGCCGGCGGCCGGCGGCGAGCTCGCCGCCGTGCCGCGCCGCCGGCCCAACCGCCGCGCTCCGCCACCATGCTCATGGGCCGGGCCGCGGCAGGACGCGCGCTCACGCGCGAGCGCGTCCTGCCGCGCATTAGACTTATCGCTACTGAAACCAATTTTGATCTATCTCAAAAGCACATAAGCCATGATCACTTGTCCAAATTCAACTCAAGCAAAGGAACTAAACATGTTTGTCATGTTTGTTTCTCTTTGATCTTTGCAAGGAACTAGGCAGGGGTGGACAAGGAGAGAGCCAAACACGGCTGCGGTTGCCCTTATCAAATCAAGAGAAGTGTACATCATCCAGTTCAGCTTTACAAGGTTTGCACATTAAGAAACATGGGTTAACATTAAATATAAACAGCTCGAGATCTAGCGGTTGTAGTCATCACCACTTTCACTTCTCCTGGAATGACCATGGTGGCCTTGATGCCGGCAGTCCCTGTGCTGAGAGTGGCTGCTCTCATGTGTGCGCTCTCTGTGATGCGGGTAGTGATGGTACCGATCAGGGCTGCTCCCATCTTCAGTTGAAGTTTTTTCTCTTTTATAGCTACTATCCTCCTCGGCTGGAGATACTTCGCCTGATTCCCGGCTTCTTCTCCGCTTGCGATGACCATCCTCGTCACCCATTGGTTTTCTCTGCCTGCTGTACCTGGTTTCCTCCCTGGTATTCGATGATCTTTCACTCCTCCGGCTTTGTGACTCTCCTCGTCGGTCACGACTGCTTTTCCTCCTGTAGCCATCATCTTCAGTTGGACTTCTCTGCCTTCTGTGGCTACTATCATCCACCCTGTCCCTGGATCTTCTCCTCGGAGGCGAATCTTCCATGTCGACATGGCTTGTTTTTCGTCTGGGTGGTGGTGGAACCTGTGATAGGTGGCTCAGTAATATTATTTCACCAGTGATAGTAAGCAGTCATGTCATAGCTATTAGCCAAACCCTTCCCCCAAAAACATCAATGGCAAAACCAATGTTCAACAAAGGCCAGCAAAATCATAGGGCACATGCAAGTTTTCGATCTGTCAGTGCATATGAGGGCTGAGCAATGACAATGGTGAGCGAATTTTTGTGGCCAAATGACCGTGTAAGAAAACAAGGGTTTTCTTTTCTGCCCAATGTTTTACTTAAAATATCCTTAATGACCAAGAATTGTAATTTTCTTATCATTCTCCATCCGTAACTAGTGTCACAAGTCCTGCATTCAGTTTTCTCACTTAAGCATGTAAAGACAGAATCTTGAACATAAAGTCAAAATCTCTCCAAACTGTTGGCATAACACGTCATATCACTAATGAGCCCTATTCCCCTTTTAACATTACAGAACAAAAACTTCTTTAAAGAAAAAACGTAATGAGAAAGAGCTACCTGATAACGTGTCATATACCGCCCTTCAGGTGGTGGTGGGATCCCAAGCTTCTTCAATTCATCATAAGGAATAGGTCGCCTGTTATGTTAAAACTGTTAAAACTCTTAGGCACAATACCTCACTTATAATGTTTGTGTCATACAAAGGAAGTGATAAGAAAATAGTGTATTTCAAAATGTCTGTGTCATACAAGGGAGCACGAAATGGTCTCTCCCGACCTCCAAACCGCAGCTGACCAGATTCTTTCTTTCCTCCAAGTCCCCCTCCTATGGAAAAAAAGTCATTTAAAACAAAAAATTAACATAAGGTACTGCAAGTTATAAACATTTAAAGAATATACTTGAACAGAGAACAAACCTAGCCTCCTTGGTATCCATCCAGGCATAAGTTGTTGCCTGTAGTAATCTACAATCACTTCACTGCCATCAATAATGGAATGGTGTGCATCCTTTAGGACAAAGGCAGTGACATTAACATTCACAATGCAGCAAGAATTAGGAGTTCAGAAATTTAATAGTCCAGGGGATACCTCATAGGCATGTCTCTCTATCAGTTTCATACTCAACAAAAGCATAGCCACGACAAGCACCAGTAACTGCAAATTTAGTAGTTTGATTAACGAAGATAAACTAAAGTAGCAAGCAAAAAGTAGGCTCTGCAGGTAGTTGCTCCTCAATCCTCATGAAGTGCCACCATTTGCTATCTGCTGGGGATTCATGACCCCGGTTCAAGATTTAAGGCAACAGGGGAAAACGTTTCTGGAATTGTTCTCTATGAAGCACTCTCAGTGATACAAATTGTATCGCTATTACGCACGAATCGTATTAATTCTATTTTGCACCCAAAATAAAAGGAACAAAGAACGAATTCAATAGGTAAAAGCAATGCTCACCAATGTCGCGCACCAGCCGCATGCTTTTCACCCTCCCGAACCTGCTCATCGCCTGCATCCAGCAAGAAGCAAACATCCAACCATTAGCCAATGGCACTCCCAGCGCATAAGCACAAGAACATTCCAAAGAGATGCCTCACCTTCTGGAGAGTCTCTTCGTCGGTATGGTGAGAGAGGTGGCCGACGAAGACCGTGCAGTAGGGGTCGCCGGTGGCCTTGGGGTCGCCGAACGGGTCGTCTGCAACGAAACGGGAGCTCGGAATGAGACGGAGGAATAGACAAGGAAGCGCGAAGAGAAACATGAGGGGGGAGCGCACGCACAGAGGCCGGCTTGGGAGCAGATGAGGGCGCGGAGGACGGCGTTGTCGTGGGGCGCGACGTCCGTGCCGTCGATGCTGCCCGCCTGGATCGGGTGGTACTTGTCCGCGTAGAACACCGCGTTCGCGCTCCCGCCGCTCATCTCGCCCCAGCGGCCGCTTTCCGCCGCGCCTCCTGCCGCCGGCGGTGGAGAGATGGAGCCGCCTCAGCGGTGCAGGACCGATGGAGGGGAGATGCGTCGCCGGCGGGTTGGTCGGCCCATCTGCGTGATGGGTTCGAATGCTTATAACTGAACCGGCCCAGCCCAAAATCCTACGGCTCTTTCGAAGCGCATGCAGATGTTACTAGGCTTGGGCTGTCCCGCTGAGAGGCTCCTCTTCATAGTTGGGTCAACCAAAGCATTTTTGTGCACAGTCAAAGGCTAGCTAAGGCTTTATTTGGTACAAAATATTCTGTAGTTTTGTAAGAATACCATTTTCCCTCAAAAAAGTAAGAATACCATTTAAAATTTGCTCAAAAAAATATTTGATTTTGTAAATTGAGAAAATGTTTGGATGCAACCAACCTTATAGTTTTAAAAATCATGGTATTGTCAAAATCGCAGTCATTTTAGAGTTTTAGAAAAATCAGTCCTCTCTTGACCTCTTTTTTCCCCCTAAATTGTGATATTTCATAGTTGATACTTTAGTTTTGGGAAACCATGACATCCAAACAGCGCCTATATGGAGTCATTCTTAGCCCTAAACCTGCAGCCCGTCTTAGCGGAACTTGGCCAAACCTCGCCCATACAAATATGCGGCCATATTTACAATGAAAACGTCCTATTCTTAACTATCATAGTTGCTTGTTTTTCCTCACTCAACTAGAAATTGGACAATATTGATGAGTTAGCTAATTGGCCTCAGTTGAGTCATCAACCAGGTCCACGTCGACAACATGACATGGCGCCACGTCCAAATTACTCGAAGGCAGGGTTTGAGAGATGTGGAGACAACCTTAATAGTTGAGGGAAGTGGATAGGACTTTTTCATATTTACAGATTATGACACATTCAAGTTCATTCTAGCTGGACGTTCCGGCTACCAGATGCATGCAAACTGCCAATCAGTATACTCCTTTTGTTTCTAGCTTTGTTTACGTTTAGCACCGTAAAAGCACTAAGTGTAGGTGTCTGAAATGTCAAAAATTGTTGAACGGATGAATATCACAAGATTTGCACGGCCAACCATTCAGATAATTTTAAAAGTAAGTGGTGAAACTTGTAGTGAATTTTCATTAAAATCGATGGGAGTAGAGAGTTGTGGGATGAAATAAACCGACATTTTTGGGCATGAAGAAATTTCCATCTCGGCTTTCTTGAGATGCTCACTAGACACAACCATATGTCAGTTAATACAACTAAAGGAGCTACGATGGAAATAACATGATCATCGGCCTGTTCTGGCTAGGTATATCTAGCTCGCGTGCTGACTAGGTCACTGTAAATGTAACTCAAGTGACCCCTTCAGCTATTCACTGACCTCTTATGCTGCTACACTTGATTAAATGCTTCTTCTTAGCAAAACAACGTAGATTCAACAATTTTAAATATTAGTGGCACATTATGAGAACGCTTGCTGAATCTCTTGCACCAGCTCTTCGGCGCTGAGGTCGCACTCGATTCCAATCTATGCAAAACAGGTAGATAAAATGTAAGCGAGCATTCCAAGATTTAAAAGCTATGATAAGTGAAGGAGAATTAAATTGAGCGTAGGAGCAATAGATATGTATCTTGACATGATCATATGCAGGAACAGGAACCGTCGTGTAGCAATGAACCACACTGACTCAAGACGGATCAGTAGTGAGTAGTGTGTTGGTGGTTTTGCACCTGCGCGTACTTTTATTAATTGCCATCTTAGCTCCACCAATTTACTACTATGTGCGTACAGGGCCATCACTTTGAGAGCATGCTATACACACTATTACCGAACTGTATGTGCATACTCGATACTACACAGTGCAGCTTACCTGCGAGCTGGTACTTCTAGATTTCTACCACATTTATGACCAGTGCACCTTCGACATGAACTCCATGCACTATGTATACTCCAGCACTAGGAAGAGAAAAGCAGCACTATAGCAAGAGATAAATCCAACCAAACTCTAGATACAAGTACTCAGAGATACAAATCGAAGAACAGATGTGGACTTTAGGAATCGAGGGAGGATAGCAAGAACAACAATAGAGGTCGATTGGGGCCGGGTTCGTAGGTGGAAAACACGAAAGAGGTTTAACTATATGCAGCCAATCTATTCTATGCCCAGTTTCCAAAAAAAAAAAATCTATTCTATGCCCATGGAGTGCTTGCCGCCCATCGTGTCCCAAAGCACAGCACAGCCCAGCCCAGATACGGGTCCAAGGCACATCAATCTTCCTACAGTAACAGTGACACTTATATACCACATGGGAAGTTCACATGAAACAAATGCGTTTCCCATTGAATACTGTGTATCTATGTCCGTAATAAAATTGATGTGCTAGGAGGCCGGCCCCATGTGTACTGTAAGTTCTTGGAACATTTTCGTTTAGTATTAATGATGTTGATGAATAAGGAAAGTCGATCGAGAGCAGGACAAGCGCGGTGCATGCACACCTTGATGGTGAAGGAGTTCACCGCCGTGTCGTCGACGGTGCTGATCTTGGCGTGGAGGATCTCCAGCGACCGGCCCTCGAGCGCGGCGATGACCTTCACCGCCTGCCCCGGCGCGCGCCGTGACACCGTCTTCACCACAAGGTTCGCGCCGGCGAACTCCACCTTCACGTCCGGGACCGTAGGCTGCTGCTGCTTGTTGTCGGCCGCGTAGGCGCAGAGCTCGGCAGCGATGGCGTCCAACGTCGACGGCAGCTGGTAGGACACCGCCGCCGACTCCTGGATCGTCGACGTCGGCGTCACCGCTGGGGACGCGTAGGCCGAGCCCGGCGGCGGCGGCGGTGGTGGTAGGGACAGAGGCAGCGACAGCGGCGGCAGAGAAGGCTGCCTGCATAGTTTGTTGTACGGGCTGCTTGGCGTCGGCGGCGTCCTGGGGCTGATCGGGAGTACGGCGGGCCGCGGGCTCATCGGCGGCGTCGATTTGAGCGGCAGCGGCGGCCGGGGGCTGAGCGGGGGGCGCGGGCTGCAGCACGCCGGCGGCGGCGGCGGCCGCGGGCTGAGGACCTGCTCGGTGTAGGCCTTGCGCTGCTTCTTGGCCTCCAGCGACTGCAGCAGCTGCTGCAGCTCCTTGATGTAGTCCACCACACCTCCTATGATTGATGCCTGGTCACCCTACGCACGCAAACATACCATACAAGTTAAACATGTGCAAACTAATTGTGAGTAAGCTATTGTTGTAGTCTTGTAGATGCCATATATAGATTTCAGGGTAGCTGATCTCTATCTAGGGTGGTGCTCCAGTTCGTCTAGGACTAAGGGCTATATGGCCTATGGAGATCGTGGTGAATGGATAGCAGTGATCATAAACCACACAATGGTCGTACTAGTGGAACGTGGAGTAGTAAATGATCGATGGCATAGCCCTACTATCATGCATGACCACTCTATCTATCGACTTGTACATGTATATGAATCAATCATGAATACCTGAATTGTTCTCAGTTTTATTCCATGAGCGAGCGAGGAGTACTTCTACAATGCAGTGCATAGTAAAGCTAGCAGCTCCTTGATGACGCATAGTTCCAAGTATATATGGCAGTGTAGTTGCTACTTTGAAGACTGGTATATAGCTAGGTATACACGACTAGCAACAAGAGGAAATACTACTAGAACGCTAGACGAGAGACGACCGATCTTACTCGCTTGACGTAGAAGCACGGCATGAGCGACCGCAGCACGGCGAGGTGATCATTCATCTGCTTCCGCCGGTTGCGCTCCACCGCGACGTGCGACGTCGTCTGCTTCGCCGCGCTGTCACCGCCGCCAGCCGTCGCCGCCACAGCCACCGGGGAACACCGCTGCCTCTTTGTTGGCTCCTGCACCACCACACCGTCGTCGTCCCGGCCACCGCTGTGGCAGCCCGCCCGAGGCCGCTTCGCCGCCGCCGCCGCCGCCGACTTGGGCGTCGCGGCGTCGGCAGACAGCAGCGCCTCGACGACACCGCCACGGGGAGTGCCGCCGCCGCTGACGCAGTCCTCCCACGCCTCGAGGATGCCGAACAGGTCCTCGGCGTCGGATGGGTGCTGGAGCTCGCCGTCGATGACGTCGTCCGCGAACAGCTGATCGCACAGTGCCTCCGCCATGATGGTGACTGCACTAGTACACGTATGCAAAGCGAGGACAGAGTTGTCTCTAGCTACCTAGGTGGATGCGAATGGTAGGAGAGAGTGCCTGCGTGAGTGAAAGAACCTCGGCGAGCTAGCTTCTTTATGCTTGCGTTTGAGGTCGACCGTTGCGTCATTCGCGGGTGGACAGGATGGTCATGAGGATGGTCGACGGGTCATAAATAAGACGGCTGGGCGAGCACGTATATGCATGAGTATTGACTGTGCATTGAAGTCTGGCGGGCCCACGAACTAGGCTTCGGCCATGCTCGGTGAAACATGAGAGCTGGCTGTCTGATCAAAGTTGGACGCACATGCAGGGTTTGTTGCGGATCCGTGAGTGTTGTCTTGTGGAAAACATGGCCGGGCCCGGGTGACGGGTAAGCGCTAGAGATTGACGATAAGAACTCAACAATTATTAGACTTCTATAGATTCCCAAAAAAGAAAAACAATCAGAGTTTTTCAGACTCCTATATGATCATTAATTATACCTTGAACACCGGGGGAGGAGCTAGGTCTTTTAATTTCTTGGGTCACCGATGGTTATCTGAAAAACGGTGAAAACTCTGTTTCCATGGTGCTAACCATGACCGGCAGTGGTGCTGACACCGACGCTCGTCTTGCCTGGCTTCACCACTGTTCAACACCTTGTTCTTTTCGCTCGCGTATGGGATGGTCGTGATTAACTTTACGATGAAGCGTTGTTTTTTTGAAGGAACAGGAGGGGTTTCCGCCTACTGATTATATTTTATATATATTAAAAAGGTACAATACAAATGAAGAGTTTACGAATAAAAGAAAACAAAGAAAAAAACAGCAACGATCAAATTGATTCTATCCATTCTAAGATTCTGGGGAAGTATTTATTCTTTGCTCTGTGCAACAGAAGCTTGAACTCCTTTCTGAAAAGATTCTTGCACCCTGTAACAGTTGGGTCAATGTTATTGAACATCCAATCATTTCTTGTTTTCCATATACTCCAAGTCATCGGAATTATGATTTCCATATAAAAGTCTTCTGCAATTTGGTCCTTGAAGTTCTGAATCACATCATCTTGTGTTCCAGGATTTTGCAATCCTATTGATGTGCCCAACAGGCTCTTGCGAAATTGCAGTTGAGAAAGAGATGATTCAGTGTCTCTCGCCTTTGCCAGATACAAAGATCACATGTATATGAATCCAAGGCCATGTTTCTTCTTTGTAACATATCTCTCATATTAACTCTAACTTTAGGTCCATGGAAATCTCATTTCTTGCAAGCTGTTGCGTAGGTTAAAATTAGGCAAATGCTATCTCATCTGGGTGAAATTCTCCATCTCCCTCCACCTCCGATTAGCAAATTCAGCATCTGATTCGTCTCTGGCCGGCGAACCACAGCTTCTCCGACGAGGTTAGGGTGAGGGGAAGAGGTCGGACTTCTTCCTCAAAAAGTACCACGCACCGATCGAGACTTACCGTCATCGATCTATCTGTCAGTTTCAGTTAACAGAAGACACGGCCTGCTAGCCTGAGAGGATAGTACGCGTAGCTTAATAGCGAGCTGCATGGCTGGTCCCTGCATGGTACACGTACGTACGTGCCAGCATCCATGGCCGTCGAGGTGAAGACGACGTCGATTCATTTCCGACATGCATACCATATTGAGCCCGGACAGCCGCGCATCACATCTCAACTTCACCGGCCCGGAAATGTACTGTATTTCCTTCCGTGTATTTCTTTTGGATTAACCGCCCACTACGTTCTTCTAAAACTTAGTCTCATGTATTCCTCGATCGAACGTAATATATTCCCTGAACTTCTTCGCAATGAAATAAACAAAATAAAATCTGGGTATAACAGATTCGATCGACCTATGTTATATTGCGTGCATGAACGATGTAACATATATTTGTCGTTTTTCATTATGAGAGCAGTTAGAGAATTACAACGACCACCAGTACTGACGAGCACTGAGAAAACACAACGCGCGGCACAACATGATGGAAAAGTGCACAACCAACACAATTAATGTTTCTGAAAGTCCTAATTCCTAACTTAGCGAAGATGAAAGAAACACATGATCAACAACGCGGCAATGACACATGCAGGCTGTTCTCTCAAAAAATGACACATGCAGGCTTGAGGGGGGGGGGGGGGGGGGGGGGGGGGGGGGGGGGGGGCCTGCGCTGCCTAACATTCAGGCTCCCTAGAGCTTGTTAAGGGTACCGGCCTCCACCGCTATCACGACGCCGATCCGGCGATCCATATGGCAACAGTCGGTCCCTTTGGAGAGAACACATAATTAAGGAGCAACAGCCAACACCAAGGTGAAAGCACGACACCATGCATGGTGACCGATGCGTTACATAGAACTCCACCGCACATATATAGACTTGACGCAATGACCACTCTCCGAGCGTGTGCACTGCCGCAAGATTAAAGAAGCACGCGAGCACGACCTAGAACTGTACTTTTAGGACAAGAATTTCTATGGCATAAATATATACTGCCTCCATATTTTTTTCTTGTCGTTTAGGACAAGATTTCTAGCACTAATTTGAACTGATTAAAGCCTCCTGTCCCAGCGACTACAAAAAAAAGTTCGGGGGTAGTACAACAAGACCGTGCATCTCTAAGAAAAAAAAATGATGTTGCATCTCTAAGAAAAGCATCATAAGTAAAAAAAACTGATGATGCATCTCTAAGGAAAGCATGATCTACTTATGGTAAAATCACCGTTTAACAATTGCATGCGATACTATAAGTAGGTTGGACCTAGAAACCATTAAAGCCTAAATTTTTATATGAAATCAATGCTCTTATATATTCGCAAAAAGAAATCAATGCTGTTATATGGAGCACAGTGTTAACGGCCTTCTCCAAAAACAGGGCTCTAAGCTCCTCCAACAGATTTGTGCTGTAAGAAACTGCTCTCCATTGAAAAAGAGTGACTTAAATACAAGTGAAGAGTACGTGGGTGCTAGCGCTTTCACGCAGGACACATGCTGCCACTTCTGAATGCATGCAAGTTCATCAACATTGAAAGTCCTAGCCGGCCATAATGAGCAAGCGATGAAGATTTGCAGGCATGCTTGGTCCTATATCATGAAGATCGGCAGCAAGCTTCTCATGATGATGTCTTCCTTTGAATTGATTCTATTAATTTCCCGTCTTACATTTTGATGATCAATGCAAATGTTTCACGCTGCGAGGCATGCAGCATGAAACTTGAGTAAATATTCATTTAAAGCAGGAAGACTGGTTACTAATGCACGCTTTCCCCACAGCAGTGGAGGGATCACATTCTTTTTCTGTGCCACGATGTTGAGCCACTAATGTTCATGAATTCTACTAGGTAATATTCTTGTTGCCCCCATCTTAAAAGGAAAGCTGCCTGCATAATAAACTGCAAAATTCTAACAAGATGCAGCCAAGGCTCATACAAAGTTGCGAACTAGCCACTTCTGACTGTCTCTTTGTGTATGTCATGTTGCTTTTCATGTGTATATAACCGATAGATTCGTGCAAGTGTTTGGACTCGAACTAGTTTGCTGCTTGTTCTGACATTACGATGCTGTAACTGCATCTACGTCGCTTAATGATAGTTGATACTACTTTCCTTTTCTGTTTGACATGTACAGTTGCATCAGCTTCTTGAAAGAGCAATGATTTTTTATAAAATTCTTATCAACATTGTTTAAATAATATGGATTGTATACTGTTTTTTCATATACTTGTGATTAGAACATCTTTCAGAATTTTTGAAGTGAGAACTGCCATCTACGATTAAATTCAGTTCGATTCATCTAGAACATGGACCATGTAACAAATTAACGTACTATTATTTTGCACTAATCTGGGTAAGCTGCGGTTTCCCAGGATCATGAACTTCGTTACTCATCATCTTGGCTGAAGCGCAAATCTCAGCAAAGGCGGACAACATAGGGCACTAAAGGGGACGGGGAAGTAGGGGAAATAAATTTTGTGGAAGAAGGAAGACTCACTAAATGATTTTCTTCGGACAAACATGATCTACAAGGAGTTGGTTGAACACAACTCAAATGAGAGGGATTGAGCACATGTGTTGACAGTGTTAGCGTACTTCTCACCAGTGCTCTTGTGAGGGCCAGCGCTGGGGACTGGGGAGTGAGGAGTACTAACTCTCTTTAAAGATGTGTACGTTTTGTTGGCATAGAAAGAAAATATTACTCCCTCTATTTGTATTTTGATGTCCTCAGGACATGATGTTTAGTGCAAATTTGCACTAACTTTTGTGTTCGAACGACTTCAAAACAAACCAGAGGTAGTATATGTAATAACGTCCAATATTTCTTAATTAATCTCCCAATACCACATGTCTTTGTTGGAGTGCATAATGCGTAACACCATTGTGTATTCGAGAACTAACTGAATCGGAAGGGACGCGCCTGTCACAAATTATAAATCCGTGTGACTTCTACGGTGCCACACTGTCACACTTGGCCTTCGACAATGGAAATGTTTTTCGTCAGAATCGAGATATCTCAAATCCCCCCGCCCCATCAAATTTTTTGTATTCTGCATTCAATGTGTCATACTCAAGATACTGAGACACAGACGGGAACAATACTAACGGTAGAGCAGAGAAGACCGCTCTACTGTTACTGTGTACAGGAACACAAGTGTATGCCAACTGCATCTGTCAGCCCCATTCAAGGGACGATGTGTAAAATTACCGCTAGTTGTGCGTGTGTTCAACAGAAAAGCCCAAATGCAGCAAGTGTAATTGAATTATTTGATACTGGATACTTGGATAGCGACCAAATTCTTGTAATTAAGCCCTGAGTGGTTGACAAGACGAGCAACGAGAGCCAAACATTTGTCTGTGTGAATATCTCGGTAAATGCCCGTGGCAGATCGAACAAACAAAATATGATGGATCAATCCATCGATCTGTATCGTTTAAGTAAATGCAAACTGCTGCATGTATTGAAGGGATGATCAGCCGTAGTGTCTGTTGCTCATCCCTGCCCGCAGCTCACTCCCACATTATCACACATTAACTACTGGCAAATGCACGCCAAGCTTAGGTTATGATTTTGTTCTCGCGCACGATACTCGTATCCTTAATTCGTCTCGTGTCTGTACGATTGATCACTTGATCAGAGAGAGAGAGAGAGCGCGCGCGCTTGCAGTCTCGCACAGCTTGCATGCACGTACGTACGAGCAGGCGCAGCGCAGTAGAAACTGGCACTGATCGTTTGATTGCATGTCAGGCGGAGAAGAAAACAACAGCCAGACGACAAAACAAGCCTCCTGTGTCCACGCCGGTCGCCAGTGGCCGCGAAACAGAACTGCAGTTGCGCAGGACGACAATTATGTGTGTGCACATGTCAGGTCAGGACTTGAATTTCTCGTGCCTCAAGCTGATCGATCAGGCTAACTTAGGGTTACACCCACTGATCAGATCGGCAGCATGCAGTACGATTGTGCAAATCAGTACACATTCAGATCGTAGTATATATACACGAGTCATTTTCTGGTTACTGCTCCACTTTATATGTCAAAAATTACTAGGCTAGCGACATGATCCACTGCCAAAGATTCAAAATTCAAGAAAGATTGAAAGCAAAACCACACATCACCTGCAGTACGGAAATATATGCATGAACTACTCCTATACATCCGCCTCCATACCTCTATTACGCATCACCTCTCCCATTTTCATACCAGATCGATGAAGCTTCATTGAACCCAAGCTCAGTGCATGAATGGCAACCACGAAAGAGGTATGACATGGATAGAGAGAGGCGTAACTTGTACAGTAGGGTTCATCAGGAGGTTCTAGCTAGGAGTACCATTGGGAAGGCGGAGAACAATTTCTAATTTCAATACTCTGTATAGATCTGCAGGCCCAGGCACAGTTATGGGCCTGCGCAGCACGTAAATGAGAGGAAATCAAGGCAGCAGCGACCTCAGTGTGTACACATGAATGGCCGTTGGTTGTTCTATCTCAGATACAGCTACAGTACGTCTCGCCGGGATATATGTCGGCTTTCAGGACCGCGAGGTGCCGAATTGAATGTAAAGCCATAAAGATGTCTTCTGGAGCTTGTGAATGGCCGCTTCAGCCTCTGGCATGCCTACCTCCTATCTTGCTAGCATGGAACATGACTGCATGAGCTTGTATGGAAGAATGGACTACGTCGTCTCCTCGGGGAATACTTTGATCTCGAGATGGTAAGTCCAATCTACTGTGCAAAAGATTACCCAAGATAATAAACCGCACAAAGCATCATATCATATACTATCATATATTTCGACATACGGATAATTCATATGCATCTACTGAATGTGAACTGCTCAATATATACTATGGCTCGTAATTAATTCTATATTGACTTTGCGCAGAATATATGCGAAGCCGGTTGGTATGACTCCTAATACTGCATCAACCAAATGTGACAACGGGTGGACTAAGTTTCAAAGTCTACTGCTCATATGTAGTTATATTTACTATGCACGAATGTCATCTATAACACACAGGAGTACTTACATTTTAAGAGAATTTACTTGTGAATTACGTCTATCGTGGCTCGGAAGCGTGGCCCGGAGTAGTATCTACTATATATATTTGCATATACAGTGTGACACATATATACAGCTAATGAGCATCTACGAAGATTGAGCCGGCAAATCCTCGAAATTGACGAAGTCATCATTGGCGCCTCGCTGTCGATGGGAGTGTCGCCTACCACTGAAAGCACAATGCCGTTAAATTCTAAAAAATTCGCTCACACATGGAGTCGAACTCAGGACCTGAGGTGCTACTTAGGCTACATGCCCTTTCGCCATTTAATTAGAACTTATAGATATCTTCTTATGAGAATAATAGATCAAATGAAAAGAAAGCTAGTAGTAATGATAATGCTAATGCAGAACCTTCTTCGATTTTTTTCTTGACATCCTTCGATTTTTTTTTTGGATGGTGGTGTGTTTTTTTTTTTTAAAAAAAAGCAATGGATGATGGTGGTGGTACAGAACTGGTTGGATTGGGAGGAAATAGGGATGGCAATTC
This sequence comes from Eragrostis nindensis, assembly GCA_012490785.1. Lineage (NCBI taxonomy): Eukaryota > Viridiplantae > Streptophyta > Magnoliopsida > Poales > Poaceae > Eragrostis > Eragrostis nindensis. The sequence continues at coordinate 21,278 of JAAXCT010001250.1, forward strand.
GGGGCCGGGTACCGGGTACCCGGCGGGTACCCGCTCCGACGGGGCGGGCACGGGGCGCGCTTTTTACCCATGGGTGGCACCCGTACCCGCCCCGGCATGAACCGGGTACGGGGCGGGGATTGAAACCCACCCATGGGTAACCGGCGGGGACCCGATATGTCAAATGTATTTGCATTTTAGCCCAGCCCAACATCTTCACTATGCAGCCGGCCCAACCCAACGCCTCAAACCCAGTCCCCACGCCCACGCCGGTCTCTCCCATCCCTTATCCCTCACTCGGTCTCTCCCATCCCCAGACCCGCCGGGTACCCGGTACCCGCCCCGATACCGACGGGCACGGGGCCGGGTGGGGATTTTCGCCCACGGGGCCGGGGCCGGGTGGGGATTTTTTACCCGACACACATGGCGGGGCGGGCATGGATATGCTCTACCCGGCCCCGCCCCGCCCCGTTGCCATCCCTAGGAGGAAATGCTGTGTCGGGCCGTTGGCCCATGATCCTAGAATTCCCTGACGGGCCTTGATGTAGCTAGACACACTACAGTTTTGGCATACAGCCGTCGTGGGTTATTTTTATTAGAACTATTTTTTTTAGATAATAAGAAAAAAACGGTTCCCGGCCTTGACCTCACATGAGGCTACGGCCGATTTTTAGTAGAACTATATATGGAGCTTTAGCCCTTGTAGGCTGTAGTTTCACAATAACTCTCTATAGCCCATGCAGGAGTGGTGAAAGAGTGCAATTAAGGTCAACTTCAATAGAAGTTGAGCAAGGAGCTAAAAAGAAGTTCAGGACAGAGAGGTAACCTATGTGAGAGTGTGACATCTACCTTGCTAATACAGTCCGTGGACTGATTATAACTTGAATTAGGTCATCAGATATATATTTCAAAGTAAGTCCATCCAGATCAATACCGCTGACAGGTGACCTGCTCCTGAATAAACTAGTCTTTGATTTATTTTTTGGCAGAAGTAGTTGTGAAAGTTGGTACGAGAGGAGTGAACATGATTGCTTATTTTCCTTATTAGATCTCGCCTAACGGTTAATTAATGCACCTTCTGTCTAGTCTAAACCAATAAGAACCAGTTGCGAGGAAAATATTTTTCACCTGTCAGATTCTATCCCACCAATAGATCAACCGTTGATCCACACCCTCTCCTTCTCGATCTACCGTCCAATCCTATCGAAATCGGCCCCACGCCGGACGATGGGACATTCTCAGCGTTACATGCGTCATTTTTAGTTCAAAATTCCTGACATCGCAAAATCTTTTCTCACCGAGCTTTGTTTCTCACCCGGCGATCTCCCACCTCCCCGATTTCCTCTCCCCTTTCCTTCCCTTCTTCCTTCCCTTTCCAAATCTCTCGCGATCCCGGGCGGGCGAGCAGCAGCAAGAGAGAGAGAGAGAGAGAGAGGGAGGGAGAGGAGCTAGGGTTGCGGCGCCGTCTGCCGGGGGCGGCGCCGAGCCTACGATCTCCTGCCTGCCTGCCGACGATCCTGCGCGCCGCTCGTAGCCGCCGCCTCGCACCGACGATCCTGCTCGCCGCTCGAAATCGGGATTCGCCGCCGCCGCCGTTCCTGGTTCATCTCCACCGAGCGTCCGCCTCCACATCGAGCCGCCCGCCGCCGCTTTCTCTTCTCCGCGGCTACTTTTCACGCGATGGCGGCGGCGGATGCTCTTCTCCCGACGACGACTTCACACAGGTGCGGACCTTCCTCATCGATTTTCTTCCACGACCTTCCCCTTCTCCCCATCGTTCGCCTCCCTCTCCCCTTGCTCCTCCCGTAGGGTTTGAGTGAATCCCGTGGAAAACGAGTTGAATCTTGCTACTCTCCGTGCTAGATCTCCCTGCGGGCGACCCATCGGCTCTCCTCCTTGTCGGTGCAGCTCCAGTGTCTCTTCACGAACGGCTGGTACTTCCCCTCTTCCTCCCCATCTCTCTCCTCCACGTTGCAGAAGCAAGAGTAATTCTTGCTTGTCCCAGCTGATAGATTAATGCCATCTTATCATGTACTGTGTACAGTTAAAGTTTTACCTATTTGGTCATGCAATTTTTATGTCTTGAAATTTTTGGGTTCAATAAAATTGTTAGCTTAAGACTATTTATGTAAGCCATTCCGTTTATTATTTGGTCCTCTTTTTAGCCTTCATTGATTTGGACAGGGTATGTGACTGCAGTTGGCATGCGCTTTGTGAGATCAGTTGTATTTCCCCCCACTTTGTTTTCTGATGAATTTATTAATTATAGATCTTCAAGCGACCCAAGATTTTGTGGATTATAGAATCATTTTTGTTAGCCTGAAATTTGAGGAATTCTAGACCTAAGTAACTGGCTGTGATGCCAAATATGGGTTATATGATAGTCCAGTTCACCAATTTAGTCTCTAATGGATATGGTCAATTGCAGGCAGCTTTGTTTTTTAGTCAGGAAGTGTCCTGCTGCCACGTGACCAAGGACACTTATTTTGTATACCGAAGTGTTTGAACACACACTTTATATGCTTGCCGGTGGTCGGGTTCCTTACCGGCAGTGAAGGATCTGGCAAGACAAGAAATCGTGAAAAAGATTCCAAGCCCAATGTAAATTCCAAAGAGTTTTTACAATGCATGCAGTCAAATCATCGAAAACTATAGCTGTTTGTGCGTAAGATTGTGAATGGTTGCTTTTTTAGTGCAGGAAGGGAAAGAAGATGGGGCTGATGGTGGAAGCAGGGAAGCAAAGGTCACCCTCTGTGCTGAAGGAGATGAAGGCAACACCACTGGTTTCCTTTGTGGACCATAATTGGTTAAGTGGTCCATAATTGTCCAAGGTATCGTTGTGATGTCTGACATGCTAACATTTACTGTCATTGCACATTTTTTTCACTACCTATACGATTCATATTTGTATGTCACGTAATTTTTAAAAAAATGTTTGCCGAGAATATAGACATAACTGGAGCTATATAATTACAGGATTGTTGCATCAGAGTTTATCTTGCCATATAACAAATTCTTGAAGAGCTTCAACTATACTTTTTTTGTTGGAATGAGATTTAAAAGTTTGTTGCTAGCATGAGGGTGCCAACGAGAGGTCTGCACACTGAACTTTGACAGTATTTCCTCCCCGTACAACAGTTTAATCCCACATGATGGCTTCGTTCAAAGTGGAGATGCCTCCTGGCATGCATTTTAGGCAATCCTTTTTATTCTCCTAGGAGTCGTTTCTGGTTGACAATTGGGCTTGTTTTAAGCTGAATACTGCCTTGTTCTATTAACCCACTGAACTTGATGTGACTAGATCACAATGAACGCCAGCAAATTGATAAGCTTTTGCCCTTCAACTACTGAATTCTTGAGATGAAGTAAGATCATTTTTAGCTTGAAGCTATGCGGCCTAGATCAAATGTTGTCTTTATCTTTGGTGATGTGAACATGTAAAATATTTCTTTATGTTTAGGCTTTACAATTAGGGGCGGTATCAATACACCAATTCAAATGTTCTTCTGTTTGCAAGATTTTTGTACCAACTTTACATGCCTGCTGGGTTACTACAGGAGCAGGAGTTCATTTCTATCTGTGAAGCTTTGGAGCTTATACCAACAAGAAATGGATTTGGCAACACAGGAACGCCAATGCTCCAATACCAACAAGAATCCTTGCAAAATAATGCATGAGCCTCTAGGGTAATCATATTCCTTGTATGGCAGGCTTAATCATGTTCCTCTTGGTATTGTTATACAATGAAAGTCGACCGTATGTCCAGTAATGTGGCTGGCTGATGGTACAACTTACAGTTCATCAGAAACATCGTTTTTGAAGTAATGTTACACTGCACTTATTAAAGATTGTTCACAACTGGGCACTGGCCTCCTGGGGTTGATTTTTATAACGTTCCTTCTGCACTATTGTACGGTTGGGAGGAAGCAAGAGGTAGTTAAAAGGTTCATGTCAAGGGAGATGCTATTTTTAACTTATTAAATTCTTTAATTTGATTGATAATTTGTGATTTTAGAGTAATGAATTTCAGAAATCCTTTGGTATCTTCGATTTAGAGAGAGCTTGTGGGATTCATGAAAAGTTATCAAGGATGATGCATGTCTGAGGGCGCAAGAATTAAGATGTCTCTGGTAAATGGAAATATTGTGGTGAGGATGAAGATGCCCTGGAGGCTGATGGACTACAGTACTGTTTCTTATATTATCAATGTTTCGTGGACATATTTTCTTTCTATATGAATATGAAAGTTAAAGTGAGATGTTCAAGTTTTTGGTGTGCTGACCTAGCGATAGTCTTTAGAGGCAGATTTCACAAGTAAATCTGATTAGCAGATTACCACGTGATATGAAATCCTTTGTTGCTAATTGAGATGGGGCAGTGGTCTACATCATGTAATTAATCATTAAATTTGTTTCCTTGTTGAATGAATTCAATGACCTGGTTTATTTTTCTTGTGCAACCAAAGCATAGAAATTAATACTGGATCTTGCAGCAATTTGAGGCACCGTGATAGGATCATTTGCTAAATGGGCCACTGGGTTTTTGGAGGGAGGATGGATGTACGAGACCAGTAATTTTTCTCTCATGCTGAATGTAATGTAATACAATTCTTGTCAATGTAGAATATATGTAAACCACTCATATATGTTTATCATCTTTGAATACTAAGACGTGTTTTGATTTGTGCTTCTGATCATGACAATGTTTGGGAAAATCTGGAGTCTTCTAAATCTAGCTTCTCATTGTCTTGCTAATTTTCACAATGATGTGTGGCCATAGTTTATGCACATGCACCTTGAATCACTGATGTGTCTCCGTAATTTATGCATGTGCACCTTTCATTACGTTTATGCACAAAGATGGAATTTCAGCTTAACTCCTGAATAAAATTCGAATTTTAATTATGTTATAAGGTCTTGCCAAGTGATGCATTTGTTTAGATCACGTGCGTGGCGCACGTGCATTTTTACTATGTAGATAACACAACACTGTCCGCTTGTCAATTCACCCTGATGTTATTTTAAAATGAATCTAATAGACGTTACAAAAGCTAAGGTAGTAAAATATTATTCTGCACATTTGTTTAACAGTGACAGGTTTATATTGCGAATGTTTAGTAAGTTTTGCAAACTACAAACAGCTTACCAAATCTTAGAGAACTAATGATATAAGAGACTCTATCGATTACTACATCATCATGACCAAGAATTGATCACAAATGATATAAGGGCCATTCGTTCCTATTTCATAATTTGGAATTAGTAATTGTCAAGTATTATAATACAAAGCATTAGATACGGTGTAAATTTATTTATTTGTTGAAATATTCAGTATCCCTATGGCTCTGCTACTCTTATTTGTGACTCCTTTTTTTTTTATCAAATATCAGCGTGAAAGGTTCTTGTATCATTTCCTTTGTCAGTCCACTTTTATTAAATTTCAGCGGAAGATTATTTCTTTTAAGCATATTGTTGTAATGTTTGCATACTTATTCATTATAGTAAATATTGCCTTTGTAAAGACAGATTATGACCGAAGAATTCATAATATAGTAGTGTACTCCCTCATTCGTGAATTCTTCTTGTCCCCTCACCGGTGCTGGGTGAGTACTGTCATATATTTTAATACGGAAGGATCAAGTAAATAAAATCAATAGTCATGTTGTATTCGGGGATCAACTTCACGATTCAAACACCACTCAGTGTGACCAGGCAACTGGCAGGCCTGAATAAGACGGAGACATTTCATACGTTAAGAGGAATAATTGTCCACTTGTTCGATGAATGATCGTCGATCCGGTTTTGTCTTGTGCTGTACTACCACTTGCGCGCGTCTCTGATGAATGACTGGCTTCGTGGTGTCGCTCTCAGATAGCCGAAAGAAAGTAGTTTTAATTATGCTACGCCAGGAGCGCGTGTCCCTTTGTTGACGAATGATACATTTCGTATTAAATTAACAGTCACTGAACAGTAGTATTGATGGATCACTTTGACAGAATTTTGAGAAGTACTGTTGATGAATCACTATCCTAGAGTGCAAATATAATCACTGTCCTCGAGTGCAGCAAATATATATCTGGGCGGCCTGCAATCGATGGTCAAACCAGCGATAAACTCACATCGTTCCCTTGCCCTCCGTCCTCGGCGTTGCAAGTGGAGTGATCAACTGGAACGGAAGCCGTGCGAGCCGTGACCGCCGCCAGCTTATATATCTCCACCCACCTAGCTAGAAAGTTCATCAGCTTTTGCTGCTCCTCTCTGAGTCTCTCGCTCACTCGCTAGCAACTTGGGTCGCGGCAAAAGAAAGGTAAAGATTTTAAGATGGCGACGCCCGATCACATGTCGGACAGCAGCGGCGCCCCGCTCCTGGTGTGGGATTGCGGCAGCGCGCTGTACGACTCCTACGAGTTCACCGCCTTCAAGCGCCAGCTCGACGCCACCGTGCTCGCCTGCGGCGGCCGCTCTCTCTCCATGCCGCACCTCTCCGTCGGCGCCGCCGCCGACGTCCAGCACCAGCAACCGGCTGGCGGCCGCAGGAAGAAGAGGCGCCTGCCCGCGCTCTTCCGGAGGCTGTTCTCCAAGGTGATCCGGCTGCGCCTGTTCCCGGCAGTCGCCAGGGCCCGTGGCGGCGCGCGTTACGGGGCAGGTGGTGACTGCAGCGGCGGCGGCGCCGGATCGCCGTGGTCCGCCGGCGCGCTCACCTCCATCCCGGAGGAGCAGAGCCCGGAGAAGGGGTCGTCCCCGGTGGTGGAGCCTGGCCCGAGCGCGCTGCGTAAGGTGCAGTCGGAGCGATTCATCGGCAGCAAGACAGCGTCGTCCATGGTGCAATTCGAGGTCGTCTTGTAGTCGTGGCTAGGATCACGACTCCGAAGTCGTTGATACTGTACTATGGTTCTTTTCTTGGTTATAGTATGGATATTATAGTTCTTTTTTGAGATGTAAGGATATTACAGTTGGTTTGTAATTTAAGAACAAAGGTAAGTCCTCGTGGAAAACACTGGCACACTGGGTACGTATATAGTATTATTCAAGTTCAGCGCGGCAGTGGAGATCAAAAATTGATTGAAATGATGATAAAATGGATTGGAAAAAAATAAAACTCATGTCAAACCAAACATAATAAAATTATATTTGCACGTATATCGACATATGATGCTTTCAAAATTTGAATGTTCTTTCCCATGGTATATGTATTCACAACTTTTGTCGGCAACAGTATATTTTGATTGCAAGTGTCCCATTTCAATGCCTCTACTTTTCAGAGACAGGTTGCACACCACTTCAAGAAACCTCATGGAGATTAGAAACTTTTGACTTATTTGACCTTGTTAGGTCAAAAAACACACTTGTAGAATGGACAGAGAGAGAACACCATTCCATATGGAAAACAATAAAAATAGAGAAACAAGTATAAGGCTGAGTCATCAGGACTATCTATTAGGTGGTTAGAGACAACCCGCACAATTGCCATGTACTACTAACAAGATATAATCGTCAAGATAATCTATAATTGGATAGTTGAAGACAACTGCCACATACTAGTGACACACGAGATAACGTTTTGAAAACAAGCTGTGCATACCACAATTGAGTTTAAATTGAGTTTAATGAATCACCCCTCCTCTCATATAAAAGGGCTTTAAATTGAGTTTAATGAATCACCCTCCCCTCATCTCTTTTAGCTGCACCTTCCCAAAATTTGAGTTTATACGATGAACTCACTTATTATGCAGCAACCATTTTACCGTCTCGTGTCAAAGTTCAACACATATACCCAGCACATGGGAACAAGACATAAACATAATCAACTCATCCGGCCATGCAACTAGCCTAGCCACGCACAATCGTCTGCACGTCGCACCATTTCAAACCACAACCTACAAAGAACCACCCAATGGACAGCAGGACAAACTGAAGCTCAAAGCTCCAAAAACTTATTCCAGTTCAAAAAAAAACACTCGTTAATGTTACAATAATATAAATTGCAAAAAACTCCATTCACCCCTTTATATAAGGGATCCTAACATGCTGAGACAAAGATAGTTTTTGCACTAAAAGACTATTATACCACTCATTTTACCTCCAATCATCTACCTCTCTACCCCAAATTAATTACACAAAGTTCTTATAAGTCGAATTCCTTATATTTATGTACAAAATTTGAATTCTTCGATCCCTTGCATTTTTTTCTTTTTTGAGCATTTCAATCCCTTGCATAAAAGGGACGAAGGGAGTAGTAATACATTATAATTGGGCCGGCTGGAGTGGACTCATGGACTGAAAACACACTAAGGATGCCATTTGGGCCGGGTTAGATATTCCTTCTTAGTATGCGGTTCCCCACTGCCACCAGCTTACCATTCTTAAACCCATCCGACCTCGCTCTCAACAATCAGGCCTGAAATGGCGAGCCAGGAGAAGCCCACCACGCCGCCGCCTCCACCACCGCTCCCGCAGCCGCCGGCGTCGGAGGGCGGCGTCGCCCGAGCCCGCGGCCCCGGCGGCGGCGGCGCTCACGCGGGAGGCGGCGGGTACCCTCACCCGCCGGACGCAGCGATCCCTGATGCCGCCACGCTGCGGGACCAGTGGCGTTTCGCGGTGCGCCAGTACAGCCGCTGGTACTCCCACGCTTGGGGCACCGCCATCCTCGCCGGCGGCGCCTTCTTCGCGCTGGGATGGCTTGTCAAGGGGTCCAATCCGCTCCCGTCCCGGGCGGAGCCCCATGCTGGCGCGGACACCAAGGGCAACGCGGTTGCCGAGGAGAGGTGATTGGTGAGAACGCGAGTCTCTCCCCTTTCGATTTCTTTCTTGATCTGTTATTTCGTAGGCTATATGAAGAATGCATGTATTGTTTCATTGCTTGGAAAATTTGTGTATGCGTTGTGGCCGTGTGGGGACTGATTCCCGTTAGATTGCACTCGCAAAGAACAAATTGCTGGTCAGGCTTGGATTTTACAACATGCGGCCTTTGCCGATTGTATCCACTTTTATTAGAGGATACCAGAGAAAGATTGTGGATTTGTTAGCATGATAAACAGGCCAAAGGATAGTTGCGTATACATGCCTAAGTTCTTGAATCTTGACCCTGTAGGTTCAGAAGCGCTTTCTTGACTTGATTATGATCGGCACAAAAAAAAAATGTTGTTTGTTGCAAGTATTTGTATTCGGTGAACTGGAGAAAGTGCAAAGGATCTCAATTATGGAGAGTTGTTCATCGTGAACTGCATCAGTATTATCATGTTCATGCATATGGATTAGAATGGGACTTCACTTAGGCACGAGTCTGCATCAGCAATTGAAGTGCTTCTTGAACCGGGTTGATTGGACAGGTAATGAGTTAGTGCTTTTTAAGATAGGTCAGAGACACAAGTCATTTTGTAACTGAGCTGGTAATGAGTTCTCAGCACGCAGTGTCATCACTAAATAAGGTTGTTATTCAAGACTTTTTCGAAGTGAAGTAACTGCAAAGTAATGTTTCCAATGAAGTGTAACATGGGGAAATGCCTTGATCTATGTGTGTTTTATTTGAAGATCATTTCATTGGGCTGTGAAACCGAGTTACAAAATGTAAGACTGAATCTTAAATTCCGCAAATTTAGTAGCTACTGTTTGAAGAATATCTCATTTAATTGAAAATTCCTGTTGAATATGTTCTTCAATAGTTTTAATGTCTTTGAGAATTTAATATGAAAAATAAATATTTCTTAAGAATTTTTTTGAAGAATATTAATTTGCCAAGATCATTTTGAAAGCCATTCAATTCTGTTCTTGTTATGAAGTGTAGTAGATTTGGGTTTCAGTTTGCATGAAAGGAAGATAGCAATTGAACCACGCATGCTAAAAGTTTCCTGCATTTATTGCCATTTGTTTTCTTTGATTTTGTATAATTATTTAGAATTGTTGTGGGTCTTTATCTTCATCTGTTAGTGTTAATGTCCCTTCTCGAATTTGACTTTAGCTACCAGGATCTGAAATTTAGTTGTAATACAGCCGTTTCGGCTGTCAATGTCTAGGTTGTTAAATGTTGTTCGGTGCATGATGGCAGTGTTGTTAAGCAGTAACCAGTCAGTAGTATCAATGGATTATCACTGACCAAGAATTTATTTGCATCACTAGCTGCTGAAAACAATTAGAGCCATTCACAGTTCCTATAATTGACAAGCCTTTCTTACTCTAGTTTTGTCCCCATTCATGTGTGCTTATCTATGAGGTTGTTTGTTGACTAAAATGTCATGAATCATTTTCGGTATCATCAAACATGTAATTGCGAAGCAGGATAGAATTTCAGTGACATATAAGGTCTTTTTAGTGACTTTCTGAATTTTAAATTGGTATACAACTTAGAGCTTACACATACTATGTGAATATCTTGTGTAATTCACAAGGCAAACCGCATAGCACAAATTAGATGAGTTATATTCGGGTATCTGCCACTTAAACTTTCTCATGCAAATATTTCTCCTTCCTTTTTGAGTTATCTTCAGTAATGGTACTTGCAGGTAACAGGTGACCCTTTCCTTTGGCTTTTGCGATGTTCAGCTGGAATGGCACCGGTGAAGGGAAGCAGACCGAGCTAAAGGGGGATCATTTGTGGGTGCCATACTCCAGTTTCATGGCAATGACCTGCTTTATGTTCGTCTTTTGTTGTAGATTTCCAAAATAAGGGTCATGAGTTGACTCTAAATGAGGCTCCTGAAGAGCATGTAAATATACAAATGAGATGCTGCTGAATCCGAATCATAAAAGTATTACGAGTTATCATTTCCATGTATATTTGCTTGGATGGAGTTCATTGGCAAATGGTTGCTTATGACAAAGCGGGATATTTGCTTCAGTCATCCCATTATTTGAAGAGAATTCATGTTTGCTGATGAAATTTATTGGCGAATGTTATGACAAACATATGTTTTTAATTCAAACGTTATTTGAAGCGGGATGTTGGTTCTTGGATGAACTCTGAATTGCCACAGTTTGTACTATCATACAACTACTGTAGAAAACGGGAAATTGTGTTTTTAATTCATTATATGCTTTTAGAAGCAAACTCAGGTTCTGAGACCCTCTGCATAATTTTTTTGTATATGTTGCGTCGTTTTAAGTGTAAGTACTGGGGTATGTGGTACGAATCTTTAAGTCAAAACACGGATATGAGAGCATAATTTTGCAGTCCAACAAGAGATTTTAGTAACTGGAGCACTTTCTCATGCGTCACAGGTTACCTCTGCTATAGCTTAGATATTCCTCTTACAACAAATCCAACATTTCATTACATCACCACAAGTCCCCTCTTTCTGGCAGATTACTCGAGTACAACCATCATACTGGCTGTAAAGAGTTTTGAAGTTATACATTAGTTGCTGGACATCTCAAACTTGCGCCAGCAGATGATACACTCTTACACATACTGCCCAGAAACTAGCAGTGTATAGAAATCTGGCTTGAATCAGCACTGATATTAAAATCAGATCGCGTGTTCATGGTTACACCTCGGGTTTTTAGTCCTTGGCCAGCATATGCATGATTATATCATTCCATGCATCAATAGGCCCAGGCAAGCACCAGTGCAGGCAGTCATTCTGGATTTTCATTGTCCTCCCCTTCTCATAAGGATGATAAGTTCTGTAAGGTCCTGAGTGTCCATCAGGCCTTAGCAGGGACATCTCGAATGTGTCGAGCAGTTTCAGACGGTCAGCATTGCTGTGCTCCTTGTTCCCCACTGCCTTGTTGAACTCCTCTCTCTCAACCCTCCACATGATATTGTCTTGTTTTCTATCACCGGCCTCCCCTGGTTTGAATGGCAATGTTCTGTTACAGGTCCCCCCACTGAACCACTCTCCATTCTCGAAATGCGAAGGTGCCCATGTTCTGTAAAAGACTACAGGCTTGTGAGGCGCAGATGTGATGAATTGGAAGACCTCCCTGAGTGACTTACGAAAGGAGTACTCAAAGGTTGTTTCTGTCAGGTTTTTGTTCTGGCAGGAGTGGCAGCCGATCACAGTTCCATTCTCTAGGTAGATTGCAGTTTTGAAGAACCATTGACCCGTTGATATAACGACGTAATCAAAACTCTCCCATTGCCTTGTCCATGTTGGCTCCAGAATGTCAAGGTGTAGCTGGGGCTCAGAAGATGAAACTCCATTTTCATCCTCAAATATTTCAGCTTTGACAAGGAAGGGCGCCCAGACAAGAGAGACTGTGAAGTTGTATGAAGGGAAGTGCCATCTTCTGGATCTGAACATCTCGTCATGGTAGACCTCAGTAGGATCTTCAGCCTGAATCAGGCCACAAAAATTACAGTCAGCCAAATCTTTCTGTTTTTTTTTCTTTTTGGATAAACCACTATGGAGAGTTTATGCCAGCGAGAGTGATATCGTCGATTCTGAAACTGCACTACACACCAGTGTGGTGTCTCGGCGATGCACGAAAGTATGGTTGTTGGGTGGTTGCTCAACTGCAGGCGGGAGTTTTTTTTTCCTTTTGTTTTTGTTTGCTCTTTTTCCTAGCCTACATGCAATCTGGAATAGAGCATCTTTTTTTGTAATAGTTACTGTTATATGCATCTTTTTTATGCAGAGGCTGGACTATCAATATATTCCCTTTTCTAAAAAAAGGGTTAATGGGGTGTTAATAGAGCATTTCAATCCTCAGTAAGAACGTACTTTTCCATTTGGTCCTGAATGATACTGGTTACCTCCCTAGATAGAGATGGCAAAGGATGTTTCTGAAGTACAAAACATTCAGATGAAAAGTTAAAACGGGGCACATTTTCCACTAAAGTTGCAGTGAAAAATGGAACGGGGGAGATTGAACACCTTGAAGTATCTTAGCATCTTGGTATGTCAGATCAATCTACTCATAACTGATACAGATTAAATGATCTTGTATTTACCGAAAACAAATCATTCTTGAGCTGCTGTGTCTTTATCTTGTCACTTCTATCACTAATAATGCACACTATAGCAAAAATGGATGGAACAGGGAAAACGTCATTTATCTGGTAGGCATACCGATAGGATAATAGGCTTGTACGCAAGGTCAAGTATAGGCTAGAGAGAAATAGTATATGTTTATGTTGAGAAGAAATGCATTGTTTGATTTCCGAAGCAAGTAAAGGCGCGCAGCGAAAGGAGCTTGGCCTATGATCACTTTTATACACTCACATAGTTGCGGATTACGGGAGAAAGTGAGCGAATATTGCCAGCACAATATGGGAAGAGGAAACAATGAAATAAACAGATATGTAGGGTAGTAGTAGTTATACAAGTACTCCAGTGTAAAGGTGTCACTGGATTCTGTTTTCAGTGATGCTATCCCCAAAACTAACGACCCTTTATAAACCATTCTGTAGGATCTATCTGTAGTAGTCATATTATATTCTACTACACAACCAAAGAACACCAATCGATGTACCCTGTAGGCATATTTTAATAAACAAGCCATCATCCAGATTTAATAAACAAATGTTACGAGCATTGGCTACCAAAACGAAGAATCAATCTAGAAAAAAGAATGGAGTACAACAGGTTAATTCCAATCAACAAGGTTTATTCTACATAGGAATCGAACCTACACTTAGACAGGGCAGCTAAGTCTGCATTGCCATGACTGAAGTGCAAATGTCAAACATGTGAAAGTTTGAATGAAGCATTAAAACATGGAAGATGGAGGATTTATAATATCACTAAGTAATTACAGGAAACAATAGAAAATCATGAAATACCTTAGAAAGAAGACAAAGCAGTGACTGCACGTGATTGCGAAGGATTGAGTCACCAATAAGTGCCCAATGCTTGCCCTGCATGCTATCCAAAACCTTTTGCTGTCAAACGGTGGTATGTCACAGCCATTCGGCTTCCATCTCCAATAGAGGTAACTGGTGTCAGGCCTTCCGTTTGTCATACAGTTCTGAGGAGATTCAATGAAGCGGCAGCTAGCATTAGTATAAGCCGGCCCTGCTGAATGAGGTACCCACTCGCCATGGAACAAGTTACAGCTTTCTGCACCATTGAAGTACTCATGTAGTCAATTACAAAGGATAGAATAAATGAAAAAAAAAATCAGGCAGATCAGGAAAATTAAGCCGAATACAATGCACAACGAGAGGTAGTTTTCATATAAGCTGATGCAAAATTTTATGATGTGCCTTCTGGGAATTCCTCCTTAGTGTATGCAATAGTAGCAGACATAGAAGCAGTTACACAACAGCTGAACCATCCATTTCAGTTCAGTACAACCGATATATAATTGTATAGGCAACGAAGAGAATATGGGCGATAAGTGGTTACAGCAAAGGAATTCAAACTTATTCACTGAGAAATTCTCATACTGTTATTGGAACTTTTTGAACCTTTAGAAATTTCTCTCGAGAAAAAAACTAGTTATTCACTGACTAAAATGTCAATTAATTTTATCTTTCTTGTATAATGTGGATTATGCCATAATTACAGCTAAGAAACATACCTTCTTGGGAAACTTGTTTCTTGTCTAGAGCATTAAGAGGTCCCGTATCTGTCGCACCAACAGTAGTATCATCTGTTGCTGTTAATTGCAGCAATATATTAGTACAAAAACAAGTATGCAAACAAGTTGCACTGATTACGTTGTAAACAAACAAGAGAAGAATGAAACGAGGCATCATTGGAAGCCAATAGACTTGGCATTTTTAATCCCAATCGAAGGTCCTCTCAGTCGGATCCTATAAAGCAAAAAGGCACCACCTTTTCATAGAGGATCCAACCAATTGTCCACTTTTACTAAACTAATGCAAACACAAATCACACCTCTCATCAGTAGCATTTCGTCTATCCACAAATAAATTCAAGTACCAAACGCCACGGAGGTGAACTGTAACAAAACATGCATCTAGGGTCAAACATAAAAAGTATAATAAACACAAGGATCCAGACGAGATCCAGGATGCCACCTGAGAACTAAACAATTCGACTTCGTCAGTTCAACAGAACATGGTACTACTAACTCGGAAAGCTCGTATCTCCTCAGATTTTGATGTCCTCATTTTACAACTCTTATTGTTGATACTGATTATCCAAGAATAGGGGAGAATACTGAATCCCAACAAAGGAACGACTAAATGGATAAACAAACAAGATGTTTGCAATTTACACTGAATATTCATTTCGATACAAATGCAGGACTGGTACTTGCTCTTCTCCAGCTACGACCAATATTCGAAAATTCAATATACAAATAGGGCATCCTTTTCATGTTACAAATCCCAACTCAAAAAATTTCTCCATTAGAAGTCATAGCTGCACGCAATTCTTTGTTACAAATCCCAACTCAACATCGCGAGAATTGCTCACCTATCGTAGGCGCCCCGCCGGCGGCGTTTCTTTCCCGCGCCGGCGCCGCCACGAGGAGCGCGGCCGCATCTGGCGAGGCAGTGGGCTGTACGAGGTAGGCCGAGGGGCCGACGATTAGCCGCATCGCCAGGCCCGCGAGGAGCACAAAAAGAAGCACCTTCAGCGCCACCCTGGCGCCCATCGACACCTTCCTCTGCGGCGCCGGCGCTGGCGGCCACTCCGTCCCCATCGTTCTCCAAATTGCTCCCGGGACGACACCGCCACCAACAGCGCGCGTGTTCTTCAGTTCTTTGGCCGGCAAAGAACGGCAGTCGTGACTCGTGTCGGTGCCTCGGCGGTGCCGGTGGAAGTAGTTGGCAGGCAGGACTACGGACCGTGGATGCCACAGTTCTGTGGGGTCATGTCCTACCACGAGCAAGAAGAGGGGAAGTGCAGGTACTTGTGGTGTCAGGGTGGGGATACTTGAGAAGCTGCCAAACACGGAGCTTTTGCAAAGAGTACACACACCGCTCACCAAAATATTGGCTTATGGAAAAAGGATATCTTGTTTTGCATAAATTCTCAAGTTATTTTGAAAGTGTCATATAGGATTGGTGAGAGGGACCATGGATCCCCAAAAATTGGAAGTTGCTGTTGCATAAGCTGATGTTAGATGATGATAACGTAAAATAAGGTTGTGGCACATATATTGTCGTTTTATAGCTGAGTAAATGTTTGTAACGAGATACCTTCATTTGTAGCATCAGCTTGTGTAGGTGCATGCGTTGGCTACAAGTAACACCAACTTTATCATGAAAATAAAAAATTATAGTAATAAAATTAAGCCGTTACAACTTTGCAAACGGGTACATTAGCTTTGACTGTGCTGAGACAAGCGTTTTTTAAACTGTCATAACACTGTCATAACACTTTATGAGTTGCTTGCTTCTCACAATATAGAAAAAGAGTCACAAAATGTTGTGCGCAAAGTGCTAGAGGACGACAATATACCATAGACAAGTAAGAAAAATATATCGATCCGTCCATATGTAGTTGGTGAGGTGGTACATGTGAATTGTAGTATTTATAAGTATTGTAGAAAATTGCTTTGTCTTGCCTTGGGAGCAGAGAGAAATGCAAATGGGCACTATGAACAGGAATGGGATGTGGTAATGACGATAGATAATTATATAAGAGCATCTCCAAGGGTTCTCAATAAAATAACTCCCAAAAAACTGATTTTGGGAGCTTGTCAAAAACTATTGGGAGCAAAAAGAAAGTTTTCCTCCAACAGTTCCTAAAAATTGATTCCCATAAAAGTTGAATTGCTGCTATATCATTCAAAAAAATGAAACTGATTTTGGGTTGTGGCATGCTGTTAACCAGTTCGATTGTGCACAGTCAACAATACGCTCCTTGCTGATAAATGGAGAAGCCACTTGAACCCAAAACATTCATGCTGTGCGCATCAAGAAAACAACATCCTTGTGAACATCGATTACTCATTGAACTGGGCAGGGTTGGGGAAGGTCGAATCCAGAGGGTAGCCAACGATTTTCAAATCACCGACGATCAGGGAGAAGAAGCCGAGGAGGCAACGCGCTCGACTGACGGAGGCCACAGGATCGAGGGAGCGCGGGGCGCTAGTCCGGACTCCGGACGAATGGAGGCACCGGCGCGGCGTGCTGGTCCGAACGAACAGAGGCCGCGGCACGGCGGCTGGGTCCGGATGAACGAAGGCTGCAGCGCGCTGCTCCTGATGAACGAAGACCGCAGCGCGCTGCTCCTGATGAACTAAGACAGCAGCGCGGCGTTCTGATCCGGACGAACGAAGGTGGCGGCGCGGTGGCTGGAGTCGATGGCCTGCAACAAACGAGCGGTGTGGTGCGAAGCAAGAAGATGTGAGTTTGACGCGGTTGCCTTTTTTGCGTTGGATTTCACCGACTGGGAGCGTAGTCGAGCGCGCATATTTGGCAAACGAGGCCGCATGGTTTGGGAGCCGCGGAAAAATTGGCACCGAATTTGGGAACTGTTGGAGTCTCAGTTTTCTACACTCGTTTCCAAAACATGTATTGGAAACTCTTAGAGATGCTCTAAGATTTTGAGCAAAACTAGCCATTCAATTAATACACATCCAAATCCTGCCACACATACAAGACCGACGTACCAACATTGTCATTTCCACTTTTTTTTTTGGCGAGCTTTGTCATTTGCATTTTGCACTTTTTTTTTGAGATTACACAGTACAACTCAGACACTCACAACGCACGCACACTCACCTCTATGAACACACATACGCAAACCCTACCCCTGTAAGCATCTTCGAAGACTGAGCCGGCAAATCTAGAGATACGAAGTCACCACTGGCGCCTCGCTGTCGATGGGAGCGTCGACTACCACTGAAAGCACAAATGCCGTTAAATCCTTGAAAATTCGCTGCCACGGGGAGTCGAACCCAGGACCTGAGAGGTGTTACTCGGATGCCATAACCACTAGCCCAAGACCCCTTTCACTTGCATTTTGCACTTTACAATTACTGTTCAAAACAAAATGCGAATTCTGACACATATACAACACGTGAGAGCATTGCCATCCTGGTTATTAGTTATTCGCAAATATTGTGTCACAGATTCACAACAGAGTTTTAATCCACGGTGGTAACTGGTAAGCGTCGCAAGTTGCCGGCACGTACGCGACGAAAGCGTGCGCTTTGTGGGCCGGCAATCGTCTGCTTGACTGCTTCCATGGGGTGCTAAGAAGCTGCCGTTTCTTTGTGCGCATTTGTCCATTAGTGGTGTATACGTAGCTCTTTTGGGCTGCAGAGGATTGCTGATGTGTTCATCTTTGGCGTCGTTTCTGCACCAAAGCACGTTTCTGCACCAAAGCAAGCAGCCCTCTTGAGTCATCGATCGACGTCTCCTGCCGTCCTGCGATGCTTGAACGAGGCCAATATACGTACGAGATTAATTACGAGGTTGTTCGGCGTCAGAACTGTGGCCACGGGCGACTTCCGCTGATCGATTTATAGTACGTATTTCTTAGAGCGACTCCAAGAGTGTCAAAAAAGACCTCTCAAAAAACCTGGTTTTGGGAGTTTCCAAAAGCTTTTGGCAGCGAAAAAAAAATCCCTCCACCAACAGTTCCCCAAATCAGTTTCGAAAAGAAAAATCAAACCCCTGCGTCATCCGTCACTGTGCCCATTACCAAATATGTTGTCTTCTTCGCGTCCGGCGGCTTCATTTTGTTTCGTCGTTGATCTCCAGTTCTTCACTGGGCTATACGTGTGCAGGGAAACTAGGCAATCTTCCTAGGTGGCTGCTGGCACACGAAAGGACATGGAGTGTGTATTGATGCAGACCAAGTTGATGTTAAATGCCTACAGCTTACTATTCCCTCCGTCCATAAATATAGGGACATTCTAGTTTTGTCTTAAGTCAAACTTTTTTAACTTTGACTCTTCATACAAGAAAATCATAAAGATTGACATCATAAAAATGTGTTTACTAGATTCATTATGAAATAGACTTTCATACTATATAACTCTTTTAGTTTGAAACAATATATATTTATAAATATTATTGGTCAAAGTTAGCAAAGTTTGACTTAGGACAAAACTAAAATGTCCTTATATTTATGGACAGAGGGAGTACATCCCTAACCAGCCGGAGTTTCTGCCTCTTCTTGTGATCTCTCTTCTCGTTAGTGTTGCGCGCGATTTTCTTTGCGAGCAAGGCGGGCAGCGAGGGCTTGACGACGAGCACGCATGGAGGAAGGCTCGGGGAGAGGTGGCGGGATAGCACTCGAGCACCGACCCTATTGAGCTCGTCACGGAGCTTGTGGTCGTCGAGGACGACGGCACAAAGAACTTGAAATTCGATGCGCTCAGCTACGGATTGGGACCAAGAACGGGTCACAGATGTGTACATTGGGATGGGGGAACTGCTTGGAATTGACGAAAGACTCACTATAGGAAGAGGATTCGACGGCAGCGCAGCTTTGAGGTGCGTGGTCGGACTTGGAGAAGATGTTCTCCATCTCGAAGCCCATGGTGGAAACAAGGCCACAGATCAAAATTGGCTGTGTTTTCGTGCTCAATTTCCAGTTTTGGGAGTGCAGATGAAGGGCGAAAATCTGGCAACCAAACTAGGTGGGATTGGGAGTGCGGGAAATTTGGCAACGAATATCGGGAACTGTTGGAGCGGTGTTTTTGGGGTTGATTTCCAAAACTGAATTTTTGGGAATGAATATTAGAAACTCTTGGAGATGCTCTTATAACCGAAGGCTTAGCATTACATATTTGCTTTCATTCAGTTGGAAAAGATGGACGTAGGTAGTCCGCTTTGTCCCCTTCGATGAGGCGAGTCCTCTCTAGCACAACGCCGTGCGCCGTCTCCACGTGGCGGCCGGGTTCAGTCGATCTACATATCTACGACTCTACGTTGTGGGTGCCAACTTCGAGCAGATCAAGTGTGTTTTCAGCACACGGCCTGCTGCTAATTAACCTGCATGCAACTGGGACGATCAAGAAGGAGATCAACAAGCTAAGTGTGAATATAAATGTTTATTTAATAGCTTTTCAAGGATGGTATAGATAACCACAACATTGTTCTTTTCTTTTTAGTATTTATCAGATTTGTCCAATATGGTATTTTTTACTGTTGCTGAGTAAATATCTCTAGATAACATAAAGCTCATTAGGCTCATGAGCCGACTCGCGAGCTAGCTCAAAAATCTAACAAGCTAAAATACTAGCTCAACTCAGTTTAAAATTAAAAAGAACCCAAGCCGAGTCGAGCTAAGCATTCATGCGTATATGTCGATACCAACCCCCTCATTTGAAAAAAAAAAAATTGTAACCAACCCCTTTCATTACCCTTCGCACCTGAGAGAGAGAGGTCTTTCCTTTTGTTCAAATGAAAACTCCTTTGCGTCTCCTGATGGTAGTAAATCCAAGTACTCGGCAGCGAAAACTTCCGTCGGGCCAATGATCGCACACTCCAGGAAGACTACTTGCACCCCATTCTCAGCAGCCTTTGAAAGGTCGTAGCCTCGAAACCAATGCTCTATGCATGAGTATCATCTCCATTCCCTCCTTCACGGGAGGTGTTAATTTTTCACCGAACCCATTGTCCAGTCGCACATCGTCAGCCCGTCATTATGTACGGCCCAGCAAGGCATCCAAGAACACACACACAAGCAAAGAAAGCCCCAAGCAAGGTCGCTCGCTCGCCATGAACCGGCCACGAGCCAAGCATTTGCACGGAGCATTGTAGTAGTAGCAGAGATGTTTTTGATGGGGACAGTGTTTGTTCTGATAAAAAAAAAAACAGACAAGCAACTGTCAGTAAACACGACATGTCAGTAGTAGCAAAGATGTTTTGATGGAGTAATAAAGAGTACAGAACAAACTGAAAGAGATTCAAAGGATCCATAAAGCTCGGAAACAATCATCTGAATCCGGTGCAAAAAATTTGCTGCTGCTGTGTGATCAAATCCACATCTAGAAGTTCTAGAAAAAACGAGTTCAAGCATCAAGTTGTACGGAACAAACAGAAAGCAATTCAAACAAACTCCATAACATGATGGCAATCATGTGAATTCATTGTAGTAAAACATTTGATGTGTGATGATGTCAACATATGAAAACCTCTACAGATTGATCAGGGTACATGTATCTTTAGGGGCAATGGCCCTTGTGCGAGCAACTATGTGAATCTATATCTGTTCAGTACATTTTTCCCCCATCTGTCATCTATTCAGCATTTCTGATGGTTGCGGAGTGTTCGCAAGGATTGCGCCCTTGTTGAATCCTTCCTGTACCATGGTTCTTACTGCTTGCAAGCCCCTGTGTAACGCTACATCAATCTGCAAAGAGGGGGCAGAGATTAATTACTGATGTCCTGCTTCAGTAGATCAATGTACACTTCGGCTTCCCAGCTTTAAGATGGCATGATCCACTTAAGGAAAGAAACACAGAAACAATACTGCAAAGAAAATATGCATGCACAAAAACGAAATTGCTCCGTGCAATCTAGTTACAATGCACGTGCGACACGCACGCGCGACTACTGTTCAACGCGATATCACAAGGCATGAAAGTATTTCGTTATACAATACAAGAAAGTACTTCGTTGAACAAAATAAGAACTGTACAGTAAAAATATATCCACTGATGTAAATCAATTGTATGAAAAGAGGAAAGAACAATGAAAAATAGATAATATCCAGGTGCTAGAATTACAAATTCTTTATAAAGGGAAAAACGTGATGTGAAAGAAGTATTAGAAATATACACTACCGTAAACAGGGATGAGTAATCAGGGCTTTATTGCTTGACAAAATGCGTAGCTCGACAAGTAATCAGGGATTTATTCACTGGGAATGCATTTGGGTTCAGCAATGCCATAAATATACACCACCGTAAAGCAGAAGATTTGAAGAAGTTTCCAAAGCATAAAACAGCTTCCGTTTTTATAAACGTGAGCAGGCATATATATAGGTAAGTATTTCCTTAAGAATATTAGGTGTGTTGTAAATAGTACTCAATCAACAATGTCGAGAAAATAATAGACAGACGTCCATATTTATAATTATATCATATATAACGTAGTGATAAACTGGTACGTTCATATATAAATATGGAAACAGAATACTCATATTATTTGCTTCCATAAACGGAATAGCTGATTAGCCTGTAATCAATTTTGTTGAAGACAAATTTGTGCTCCAATATATATGGCATTCTCAATACTCCTTTTATGTGTTTTGCAGGGCTAGTCTATCAGCCTGGATCGAACCGTGTCTTTTAATTGGGACTTAAATCCAACACTTATGCCCATCTGACGTTACACATCAAATGCTGTGCTCGACATTGTTGAGTGGTTACAAATTTCACATGAGCTTTCAAGATAAATAGCCATATATATGCCTAGCGAAAGAAGCTTGCACGCCATGAAACGGCCAGAGCTACAACTCAATTGAAAATGATTAAAGATTGAGGCAGCGAAGAAAAATAGTCACGCTAATGACCGAGCTGCCCAAGGTGATTAAATATGATTGTGATTAAACAACGGGCTGCACTGTCTGTTGATAAAAGAAAATACAAACAGCCTGTATGCCTGCAAGTACTACTACAAGCCGACCAACCATGTAACTGAAGGAGAAAATCGAAGCAATGCAGACATACGCACTAACCAATGCAATCGGATGCCACTGGACCAACGATCACCACAATGATTATAGTAAATTAAGCTCAAGACAAGCAGGGAAATTCAGTGGATTAGCAAAGTAAGCTCAAGACAAGCAGGCCAACACGGTAACAAGCGACCTCAAAAAGGATTATTCTAATCAAGCAAGATGACATAACTCTCGACTATCTGCAGATCCGTATTAATATTAAACAGAGTTTCACTTCAGTTCAGTGCCAAACATCAAAACAGTCCATGCTCCATGTTCCTCAGACAGCTCTCAACATTATTTATTTGGTTTAGTGTTTCAATACAACCACCATCTATTAACTGAAATCTCCAAACACTAACAGGACTCTAACACATCCCTATAAACGATGTTCTTGGTGCTTTTACCAGCAGGGTCTAGCAACTTATTTGGTTTAGCAAGTACCCAGGTCGTCTGTCGTGATACACCTCTTGACAATGCTACATATAATTGACCATGAGCAAAGACAGGTTCAGGTAGAAATACGCCAACAATCGGGATCGTCTGTCCTTGAGCTTTATTGATAGTCATTGCAAAGCTGAGTCTGACCGGAAATTGCTTCCTTTTGAATTTGAACGGCAATGATAGATCTTCCGAGGGAGATAGAGGTATTCTGGGAATAAACACCCTCTCACCAGCGTGTGCACCGCCAACAATTTCAGCGTCTATTGCATTGTCTTGCAAAGCCCTTACGACCATACGGGTGCCATTGCACAAGCCATTGTGCGGATCTAGATTGCGCAACAAAATGAGAGGGCAGTTGATCTTAAGCTTCAGTTCATGAGGAGGAAGGCCATTTGGCATAAGTGAATTAAGGAAATCAATAGGGTAATTGTTGGTGGAGTCATCCTCCACCGAATCAAAATTGTAGTACGTCCTTGCATCACCGGGAAACATATCTATCATCTTTGCGTTCAAAACATCAACGTGCTCATTCTTGGTGGAAAGAATAGCACGCTGGCTCATGTAGGCGGCCGATGATACATTGTCCGCAAGATCATGAAACACATTGTCGATAAGGTTGTCAATGGCATCCTCTTGCGAATAATCAATTAAGATATCATCAGGAATCTTCACATATTCATCCACAGTAGATTTTTCAGTGCCACTGCCAATTCTGAGCAGATATTCCGAAAACCAAGGATCTGTTTGTGCTCTCATGTTCCGAGTGAGCTTGATCTTCCGAACTTTCTCCCACAAGTATGATCTGAGTAGACATGCGTCAGTAATCTGAGCTCTGGTCCCACGAGGGACCACGGGGAGTACCTGTCTGAAATCTCCTCCGAAAACCATGACCTTGCCACCAAATGGCTGTGAAGAACCCATAATGTCTTGAAGTGATCTATCAAGGGTCTCGACAGTTTGTCTCTTTGTCATTGCGACCTCATCCCATATCAATAAGCTCGCCCTGCGAAGCAACTCTGCTGTGCCACTCTGTTTGGTGAAGCTGCACATGCTCTCATCATTAATCTTTATGGGGATTTTAAATCTCGAGTGAGCTGTGCGACCACCCGGCATAATAGAGGCCGCTATACCAGACGTGGCGGTTGCAACAGCTATTAGCCCCATGTCTCGAACTGTAGCAATCAATGCTTTATAGAGGTAAGTTTTTCCAGTTCCACCAGGTCCATCAACAAAGAAGACTCTACTCTTTCCTGACTTGACATGGTCCATAATCTCATCAAAACCAGCACGCTGTTCGGCATTAAGAGTCGGGACAATATTAAGATCTGCTTTGTCAGCGCGTAGAGATAACTCATCGTTCAGTTCCCGATAATAGTCCCGATCCCTGCTTCCTGTAATCAAAATATTGCACAGTATTAGCCATATATTAATTTGACAACCCCAATTGCTATTCCAATATCTAAAATCACTTATGGTTACGACATTATTTAGCTTATAGTCTCAAAAAGGACATATAGCAGTAATACTGTGCAATGATAGATATATGCTCTCTAATAATTATGCCAGTGTGATCAATAGCAATGATACATGGTTCTGGACTATATCAAACGTGAATACCATTTACACCTTATTGCAAAATGTTGAAAATTCAACATTTGGTAGCCGTATACAGTCCTTCCTAATAATTAAAACTTTGAAAATTCAACATTTGGTAGCCGTATTGAGGATAAAAATGACTACATTAAGTACACACATTCAAGCATATTTAACCTAGATATATAATAAAACAGAACAAACTAATCATCAAAAAAATATGTATAATGAACAAACGATTAATTGACAATGATTATTATGCTCCATATCATTGTTCCACAATAAGCTTACTCGATATTTTCTGGAATACACTGGTAACATGGAAAACTCATAGATTGAAATTTTCACACATGCTATGGTAGCAGCCTGATGGCCTATGTCAAATCCATCAAATATCTAAACTAATAAGGTGAGCAAGTAAAAAATTCATACAACAAATAGTATTGAAATGCCACATGTCAAACACGCGATATCTAAGAAATAATAAAGAGCCAAGAACATGTAAAACAAATGGAATGGTACAAAACTACAAGATGGGAAATCACAGATAGGTCAGCTAGAAAGTCGATTAAAATGGTTGATAATGCTTTAGCCAAATTTGCAATGAGGAATCTGGTTGGTTCATTGCTTATATACAGCATCCGGTATATTCAGTAACCAATATGAGAAGTGATTATCCAGAGTCATTGAAAAGGCCAACAATCTGAACAATAAAGCTCGCAAGGAAAAACCCTTTTCAACACTGACAAGTTTGCAAATGCTCACTGCCTTCCTAAAACTGTCAACTCACTACCTTTCAACAATGACATGAGGTGCACACGTTTTCAGCTGTCGCATGCACTAAAAATATGAATCAAATGCATCTCCAAGCAGGATGACTGACACATGTAGCATAATTTCATTCCAAAAAATCAAGTGAGCATGTATGAATAAAGAGGAATTCACGGACCAAAAATGCTATTGCAGTTAGTTTAGATTAGATATGAAAAATATGATCACAAAGAAGCTACTGTAAGTTTATTCTAACAAGAAAGAAACATAAAGGAGGGGATGCTCGTTCACATTACCTTGCGGCGTATCCAGCTTAGGCAGTCCGAAACTATCAAAGTCCTTGCCCATTCCTTCAACTATTTTCTCAATCTCAATGAGAACCCTCTGCTGCACCTCGTGTTCATTTTTTATAGTTCGACGAAAGTCCTCAGACAAGGAATCATAGTGCTTGTCCCACAAATCACGGATATTGGTGTGCTCACAGAAAACCATTATCATACCAAAAGTTTGCCGAAATTTGCGAGGCATCTGCCAAATAGCACAGTCAGACAGGGTCTTGTCCAGAGTGGCATCGGTCTCTACTATTCCCCTGTGTTCACATGCTTCCCTGAAAGTAGAGTACTCGACACCATGCAATGTTCTTAGGTGCTGGTAGGAGGTTGCGCCCCGCACGTGATTCAACAACATCCGTAGGTAAAACCTCTCGCCTTCGGAAGCATTTGCATATACCATACGCCCAATCTGCATCCTCTGTTCTCTTGGCTTCCAAAACTTTTTCGACTTGTTCCATGTGTAAAACTCTGGAAACTCTTTATACAAGTATTTAGGCGCATCGGGGTCTGTAGCATTCATCTTGAAATATTCAGTAAGCTGGGACCTCTGTGCCTTCTTACTTTTCGCGACATCATTCAGATTTGCAGTAGAATTGAATGCGACCATATGCATTCCCTCCAAGTGAACAGCCAGTTGTAGCACAGGTGGGTACATAGTGTATAGGGGGAATTTAAATAGCCTATACACGGCCTCTGGTGGCGTGATGCACCTTGCATCTCGGTACTGCTTGATCTCATCTATGACTTTATCCTCGTTCTCTGACTTGTCTACGCTGAAAGATGCTTTGTCATGACCCTTATAGATGTACTTGTACAAGTACTTCACTGACTTGATGCTGCAGCAAATCTCAACATTAATGTGACAATTGTAACGCATCAAGAGAGTATGGGAGATGGAATTGCTCCTAGCCTGGCTGCTGCTTTAGTTCAGGCTGGGGAGGAACGAGGGCTATGGGAGATGGCCGGGGCAAAAGGAATCTCATTCCTGATGGCTCCGCCCCCTGGAGATTAGGGTCTTGGTTCGGGTCATGGTCGTCTTTTGTATTTTTTAAAAGGCGCGAATGTAACAAAAAAACCGTAAGGGATGTGCGTGTGTGGTGTGTGTTGTACGGGCTCTAGTCCCATCTTTCTTCTTAATATAATGATACGCAGCTCTCCTGCGTGTTCGAGAAAAAAAAAACGCATCAAGAGAGTAGGTTATATGGAACGACCCATCGATTGTCCAATTCAGCCTTCCTAATATGCACTCGCTGACCGTCGTCCCTCCGCCGATAAACTGGATATGAGTCCTTACCCTGCTGTGTTGCTTCACAGAACTGTCGAGGGTAACAGAAACGACACTTCCCATCAATCATGCATGGGCAATCTTTGTTCAACGCACCGCATGGCCCATGCATCATGTGCTTGCACACGAGGTCATGCAACACGGGATACTTCTTCTGGTCAGGAATCTCAGCTGCTATGTATTTGTCATAATCATCGGGACTGTTTAACTTGCTACCATTCTTCATGATCAATAAAAAGTGCTCGTGAGGGAGCCCCCTCTTTTGGAACTCAGTGACATGAGCATACGCCGCAACCTCGCCAAAATGCTGCTTCTTAATCAGAAAATCCTCCAAATCACGAAGCTTTGCTCTATACACCCTTGCCACTATATCTGGGCGATCTTGCGGGGTTTGTCCTGATAGAAGCCGCTCTAAAACCTCATCCCAGTAAGGGTTGCAAGTCATAGTCACAAAATAGGCGGGCTTCCCAAAACGCTGCACCAATGTCATGGCATCAAGAAATCTCATCTGGACGTCGCGGTCGCCACCAGTCATAGATCGTGGAAGGATAAGTCGACGACCAGCTTCTGATGCGCGTGTCTCACCAGACGCGAGAGTGTCCATAACTCCCTGCACAAGGAAAACAAAAAGTTAATAGTCTGAATAAAAATATGTATCTAACACAAAAAAGACAAAGGGTTCGCACTGTACGGACATAAATAAAAAACCCAATATATGTAGTCCCACTATCCACCGACATTTATATTCGTTGTATTGTTGGTAAATTAAAAAACATAATTCAGTATTATTAGTTTAGATTAAATTATAAGAAGTATATGGCATGCTTTCTTCTTTTAAAACGTTGGAAATCAAACATTCCTGAACTGTTCATCTAAAATAAACACCCCCATGCACAGAACATGATATATCTTAAAATTTGAAAAAAATTACTATCAACGTTTTAACAATGAGCCCACATCTTGAATTCCTTGTCTGATGACTTACACTTAAATTATCTAAGAAGTATATAGCATCCTCTACTATTTTATTGGTAACGCAAAGTGGCTTCTCAGATCTCGACCATGGTGAAATCTTTGAATCAGTGGACATAAAAAAGGATACAGGAATGATCCAACAAAAGCATTGACAGATAACAAAGGGAGGAAACCAGACATATCCCAAAGGTTCACATACTCTGCTTCTATTCCATTATAATAGCTAAAATATACAAATACCCATAATTATTGGTCTCCTGATAACATAAATGCAAAGGTTTTGCATTGACAGATTAAATCGATGGCAAAGTAGAGAAGAACGTGAAACGGAGACTTACCAAATTAAATCTGAATAATCATGTATGAAGGAAGCATATTCAGTTTCCACATTTTGACATTTTAATTATATCATGTATGAGGGATAAGGGTTCGCACTGTACGAACATAAATAAAAAACCTAATATATGTAGTCCCACTATCCACCGACATTTATATTCGTTGTATTGTTGGTAAATTAAAAAACATAATTCAGTATTATTAGTTTAGATTAAATTATAAGAAGTATATGGCTTGCTTTCTTCTTTTAAAACGTTGGAAATCAAACATTCCTGAACTGTTCATCTAAAATAAACACCCCCATGCACAGAACATGATATATCTTAAAATTTGAAAAAAAATTACTATCAACGTTTTAACAATGAGCCCACATCTTGAATTCCTTGTCTGATGACTTACACTAAAATTATCTAAGAAGTATATAGCATCCTCTACTATTTTATTGGTTGCAAATCAACATTCATGTACTGTTCATCTTAAAAAAACAGCCCCATGCACAGAACATGCTATGTCTTAACATTTGTAAAAAAATCAATATATATAGTTTAACAATAACATGACCACTTGTGAATACCTTGTACAGATCAGCACGAATGATTTTCTGGTGCGCTGGCAAAGAGTACCAGTCAAGACGCATAGTCTCAATCTTAATGTATATGTCGACAATGTACTGTTGAAAAAGGCGTCCACCGTAAAACAATACATTAAATTCATCGTCTCTAATCTGCATCTTGTAACAATAATATTCTCTTGCACTAACACATTTGGTATTTGAGTCGGGATCCCCAGGAAATTCTTCATATTGCATTTCACCATTATCTGCGGAAAAATAAGAACACCATCATCCACATGAATGTGTCTTAAGGGACTCATGTTTTGAATTATGATGTATTTTTAATTATCTTTTTGTCAAAAAAAAAATTAACCTTGCCCTTGGGCTGGATCAATGAGCTCTGCTGGTTCTCCATTATCTCTCTTGTCGTCCTTTTTTTGTTCGACATATTGTATATTTTTATTCCAACCAGCTTCGCCCCCAGGAAAAAATAATGGATAAGATAGCGGGTCATAGCAGCCGTGATATGCCCTAATATATACCGGTTTGTTTGCCAATCCACAAACCATGACACTCCTCTCAAACATATGCTGTGCATCGGTACCCGGCATCCAGATTGCCGCGACCTGAGAAACAGTTGGAGCATTGTATCTTCTCTGATCGACATCAATATCTGTGTTAAGCTCAATTTTGTATTCTTCAAGATTTTGTACACCACCTAACATTCTAAACGTCTTCGTGTAAGGGTTACTCTCCAAAAGCTGCAGTATGTTCCGTATGAGGCCTACATCCAGATGGGGAGATCTTTTTGCCCTGTGCTCAATAGTGAAATCTGTGTCATAGAAATAGAGCTGCATATGTCTGGGACCATACCCCCCGTGCGTAAGCTGATCTAGCCTGTGGTATATCTGTCCCTGTATCCTAAAGGTATAAACACCGGTGCCCGCTGCAGTGGCTACACGACGATCAACTTTGGCTCCCATACTGGTGAAAGAAAAATGAGAGTTGAAATATCTGATGTTCTTCCGGAGATATTTTGCATCAGTGTCCGTTTGACTTGTGAACAACCTCATCAATTCAGCAGGGACCTCTGGGATATGTATTTTGACCAGCCCCTTTCTACAACAGAATGCATCCCCTTCGCCTTTAATCCTTTTGGCGCGACAATATTTGCAATCATCAACCTGGCTCAGAACATGGTGTTTCTTCGGCAGCTTGGAATAAACATGGTCATAAGGATCCTTTCCATTGCTGCATCTGCCGGTTTCTACCCGATATGACTTGTATTTAACATCTGCAAATTACATACGTAAGTGGGTTACAGTATGATCTTGTTTTATAGTGGACAATAAAACATAATGGATGCATATATTGGAAATACATACCACGTAATCCGTAGAGTCTTGCCTCGTCATCCTCCTCGTCAACAGCAAAGTCATCATGGACGCCCGGGTTTGCGGCATCAAGATCCTCCTCTTCTGCCAAGCAAAAAAAAAAATGAAAATCTGTCGAGGACAAGGGTCACGAAGCTATCGAGAGCCAAACCGATTAAGCCAAATTACCGAAATGGGTACGGTCAGAGACATCAGGTTCCCAATTGCCGTGGTCACCCACATCATCGTCACGTACATCACCTTGTATAGCTAACAAATTAGTTCACTGGCAGGGATGAACTGCATATATAAATAATTAAAAAAGCAAGTTTGTTTATTCCGTACCAGTTATTCCTTCATTTTTATTTCTATCACGCAGTCCATGCATGTACTCACGTTTCTCTGCCAATATAACTGTTTTGTCATGTTCCGGCAGCCGATTATACTTGTCCCTCCGCCTTTTGGCAACTTCAACACCTGGTGCAAGCAAATTAATTTGTCAGAAACATCACATAGGTGACGCCATCTGGGACAAAAGATTCCATCAAAAAAGAACCAATAGCCTGCCACTATTTTATTATTTGGTAGAAAATAACAGTACCAAATTGATCATGAAAAGCTCGACGTTTTGCAGCTTCTCTTTCAGCTAATTCTTCCGCCTTCCGCTTACGGTACTCTTTCTGCTTCAGGTTCCTCTTAGCCTTTTGCAAATCCTCATTGGCAACACGCTGAACACGCTGACTGATAACACACCCATTTCCATCGCTGTCCTTTATGAGAGCCGATGATTCTGGTTGCCAATCATTATTTCTACGGAGCCAACTTTCATCATCATCATCATCATCGGTGACAGGCAGTACGCGTTTCTGTAAGGTGGCACCAGCTGCAAATCGGTATGAGTCACCGAAACATGAATCAAAGGTCGTCTCATGAAATAAACATATAAATAATTAGTCTAAAATCACACAAACTCACCATTGTTTGAATCAGAGGTCACTTCAGACATTTGCGTTCCTTTGACAGCTCCTAAACAAACAACTACATTATATCACATCCAATATTTATGGTTGTCAATGAATACACAATATAATTTTCGAGCTCCTAATGAACAATGTTGTACATCACATGAGCTAGGTAATCACAGGCTTATTCGTCAGTTCAATATATATACCAAGTCACTAATTTACATAATCATCAAATGAGTTCATCTAAAACTGAAATAAACAGGTACCCGTTCAAGATTGGATTTATCACTGACAAAACTGAAAATTATAACAAATTGATCACCTTTTGAGCTCAGCACCTTCTTTTGTTTCATTATAACAGGGGTAGCCTCGATACCGCCTAAAAAGCGTCACCGATAAGAAAGTTAACATGCTGAGATTGCATACCATAGAAAGTGATAAAAACTACCTGAAGTTGGAGTCGACTCAATAGTCAAATCACGGATTTCTGCATCAGAAGTTTACAAACTAATCAGTTCAAACACAAACATAATTTTCTAGACCGGTAGACAACGGTTAAGTCCGTACCTGAACCGTTAGAGTTTTGAGACTGATCTGTTATGCCTAATTTCTCAGCCTTTTTCTTAGCCCGATAATATTCCCGATTGTACTGCTTTCTATACTCAGGCGTCCGCGACCACGGGATATTTGGTGGCAGATTTTCCTTTTCAGCACTTCCCCTTGCTTTGTCATGCAGCACAGATGAACATGTGCTCATGACTTCAGTTGCTGTGGAGTTGTTTAGTAAACAAAATGAAATTAATTTATTTGTAACTATATTGCAGTCATAGTAGAAAACAAAATTAATATATCTTCAGTTTACCATGTGCATATTTATTTGCAGTTGTCGTTCCAATGTTATGTCCCGTATTGCTAACTGAGAGTGCCTTCCTCTTCCGCTTCTCAGGCGGCACAATACTATCCCCCATGATTCTGGACAAACGAAATCAGAAGCTGATCACGTGTTTCAACCAGGTCCAAAAAAGATTGAATGCAATCACGGCAAAAAAAAAAAAACAGATGCAGTGGCGGAATTTGGGGTAAGAGGGGCCAAAGATGATTTCGTTAATTCATGCAAATTTACTGCCACCAATATTTCAGACAATGATAATATGATGTATCCAGACACGAAAATATGATGTATCCAGACAACAAAATTAAGAAGTAAAACTGTGTATAATTTTATTCCATTGACGCAATCTGAAAGAATTAAGACATTGAAAGTATGGGCAACGCGGCAGAGAAAAAATTATTTGAGTGTTAGCAAATTGAATCAAGTTAATAACACGAAAAAATTACATATGTTAGCAAATTGCATGAGCTACCAGGCAAACAAATTAAGCAAACAAAGGCACGGTTAGGATGAAATACATACGGAGGCAAGTAGATATACTGTTCAACGCGAATTAGCTAATATAGGCACAACAACAAAGGACGTTGATGTCGTCGGCTGCGCGATTACAAGCAAACGCGTCGAGCTCGTCGACTCCACGCTCGGATCACTTGACTGTATCCAATCCACAGAATAAGGAACCAGAACAGGCATATCTAAGGAAAAAGACAAGGCCATTTGATAAATTTTGCAACCTAATAGATCATAAATTCAGAATTAGTGAAACTCAAATTCATGAAACTCTGGAGAATTTGTTGGGAACAACTGTGTGATTGTTATTGCAAGCTCTTCACAGGTGATGGGCGGCGGCAGGCCCGCAGGCCAGCCCGGGGGCACCTCGTCGTAGGCCATCACCTGGCCGGGCCGGCCCGAGTCCGCCACCTTCTTCCTTCCCCTGTCGGCGACGGCGAACCGCCCGCCGCCGCCCGGCGCCGTGCCGATCCAGCTGAAGCGCCAGTGGATGATGCTCCTGGGCCTTCCCGAGCACGTCGCGGCGGACGACGCGCTCGTGGAGCGGGCCATCGACCAGTTCGCCGCGCTGGTCCGCGTCGACCGGTCGCACGCGCCCGTGGTCGACGGCGTCACGCGGGTCGTCCTCGAGGCGCTCATCGCCGACGTCAATGAGGTCCCGCGCGTGCTCGGCGTTTCCTTCGACGACGGCCCGTTCCGCAGGGAGGTGGACGTCGACGTCGTGCTGCTGCGCGGCCCGCCTCTGAAGCTGGCGGACAGGATGGCGGCGCTGCGAGCGGTGGAGGTGGCAGCCGCGCCGGCGGAGAGGCGCTTCTTGGAGGCAGCAAGGGAGATAACAAGGCTGGAGCTTCGGGCGAGGATGGCGCCGGCGGCGCGGCGAGCGGTGGCAGTGGCGGCGGAGGAGAGGCTGTTTTTGGAGGAAGCAAGGGAGGCTGAAGCTTCTGGCGAGCCAGGGCAGCCGTAAGAGCTCGTTCGTCCTGAGTAGGGAAGGGGTACAGAATCGATAATCTGGATGCATTGCCTGCATACGGCTTCCTATTTTCACATTGGGTGTGCACAACAACTGTAGAATCGTATTTACCTCCCATAATATTCAAAGCTTCATAAAGCAAAGAGTAAAGCACACATAAGTTTTTAATCTGTAAAATAGCTTAGAAAGTTTTTGAGCCAATTTATGTGCACATATCAATCTATTTATATGATTTAAAGCAAATTCTAATATACATATACATTATAGCTATTGAAAATTGATTTTTAGACAAAAATTATTGGGTGTGCATGTGCACACCCATGCACCATGCTGCCTCCGCCCCTTCAATCGCCCATGGCTCATAAGTGATGTGCTGCGATGGTAGTGAAGCATTCCAGTGATTAATAAAACACTCTACTTGGCTGATTATTCATGTGTTTTTCAGTTTCTATTTTGTTCACGAATTATATATGACCGATGAAGCATCCTTTTCGTTTTTTAAGGATCGGTTCCTAGGATGTTTGTTGGTTCAAAGCCAGCCGGCCTACTAAATACTACCGTTTCATTTCTGCCAAGTGCCAACCATGAACACAAATGTTCTCCCGGCTGTTTACATTTGCTCGTCACAAAAAAAAAAAAGGGTTCCCTCATTGAAAAGTTCAGGTTTGCTAGTAAAGCGCAAAGGGGGTAAACGAGATGCATGGATGGAGGAATATGGTAGAAGCTCCTAATGCATTTCTCATATAGATACTGCATATTGTTCTTCCATTGTGGATAAATAAACATACAAAAGGGAAAACACATGTCACAAAAAAGAAGACTTTTTTACCAGGTGAAACCTATGAATTAGAAAATTACAATAATACCTCCAATGAAACTAGCTCCGCAACTGAAATGATGTACAGCAATCTAGAAATATTCCTAAACATTTATACGCCTGAGCTTCTGAATTTCAGTTGCGCTGGCTTGACTTGTCACTGGATGACTCTTGGGACTCTCATGCCAAATCCACGCCGCATTTTCTCAACACTGCATAATTTCAAGAAGCACATACACTTCAGTTACAGGGATTGTTCAGCGAAAACTGTGGCTGTGGTCCACGGCAGAAAATACCAATACAACAATTGATGAAAGAGCACGGCTGTTTTTAAAAGTGGGAATCATGTGATCGCGTCACATTCAGAAGTTTGCGTGACAGCATAAAGAAATTAGACTAACTATAAGAACTTCCATCCTTTGAGTAGCAAACTATACGATGTACAGTCAGGATGTAGAGTGACTATGCATGTAAAATGTGATTTTGAGAAACTAATAACAACCGGTTTTATGACAAATTTCAAAACGATTTCTAAAATTCTGCCTACTGACAGTAGCCAAAACCTGCTCTGTTTTCTTTTTCAAGTTGATAATCCTGCTCTGCTAACTGTGCAATATGTGATCTCATCTGGCTTTTGTTATAATGACAATGCCGTTGTCTCATTTGTAAACAATACTAGTTTAGTGTAAAGCACGATGTTTTGAGTTGGAAAATGCAATGTAATTAATATTAAAAGATTCAGATGATAGTGCAACCTTTGAATGAGACCTATAACATGTCCACCAATATCAATTTTGCTATTTGAATTTACTGATTGTTATTTGTTTTGTAGACATAGTAGCAGTATCAAATTCTAATAGAATTCAAATGACCCTATATTGTTCTTCAAAAATGATCCTAGATTCAGGTTGTATGACTGAAGGAAGGTACAAGGTACACAGGCAGATATTACTATTGTAGCATGGTTGATTCAATATGTAACAAATACAGAGCAATTTCTTAACAAAAATTATTGATAGAAAAAGATACTTACGTTGGTGCAAGCTTGCCAAGGCCATAAAGTTCTTCACCAGTTCCTTCATCTGAAACTTTCCCTGAATTTTCTACTATATAAGATCTGCCAGGTGAATCAGCGAGTCCTCTAGCCACAAGTAAATCCAAGTCCTTCTGGTGAAGTTCTCTACCGTTAACAAATACGCCAGTGTTTCCGCCAGCGCAGTTCTTGGGCATGGGGTAATTAAACTCTGGAATATAAGGCTGCAAGCAAAATATGCACTTAGATTTTTTATCATTAAAGTATCAGTTAAAGAAATGCACAAAATCCACAACAGCAGCTCTTACTGGTATCATGCCAAGGCAGGGACGTCCCATAACACCCCAGAAGCCAGCACGGTAGTCATACCTAAGCAAGATAACATCAGGGTTATTTTTGACTTAAGTATCCCCGTTTTTAATTTAGTGAAGCACAGATCAATAGAAAATTCATTAGATAGCAGAAGGAGACACATACCAATAATCACCAGGACAGATTGCTCCAGCTAGTTTCTCGGCCTTCCTGACTGCTCGGTCAGAGATAGGAAAGCCATTTACAAAAACCTTTGCTCTTCCATTACGCGTTCCGTTATTCATTTTGAAACTCTTTTTTATCAGATTGGTGAGAAATGAATCGCCAGCCTTTGTGGCCCTAGTGTGGCCAGAATCTTGAGGCACAGTTAATGCATCTCTTGCGCATTCAGGATCATCAGACTCATTATATGGTGACTGCATCTCATTTGTTACACATACATCTCTGACTGAATTCTGCTTGCAACTTTCAGTTAACAGTATAACCTTTTCAGGCTCAGAATGAGTACTTCTGCTTCCGACTCCAGAACCATCAGATGGAGAAAATCCACCATGATCATGATGAGGCAAACTCGGTACATGGGAAACCACATTGGCTTCAGGATGAAGGTCCCTAGACTGGGAAGTGTCCTCCGAGTTAGTTTCTTGAGGGC
Organism: Eragrostis nindensis; assembly: GCA_012490785.1. Taxonomy (NCBI): domain Eukaryota; kingdom Viridiplantae; phylum Streptophyta; class Magnoliopsida; order Poales; family Poaceae; genus Eragrostis; species Eragrostis nindensis. The sequence continues at coordinate 57,547 of JAAXCT010001250.1, forward strand.
TACGGTTATTCTTGGACTCACTTAGATTTGAGTGCAGATCTTTTTCTGGAGACTCATGGCTTTCAACAGAAAAACAATAAGCTGGAACTGACCTCTCATCTGCAGTAGCACGATCATTAGTCCCCATGCTATCATCGATGCAATTTTGTTGTCCAGCAGATAAATGTGTACCTATTGCAAGTTCTGATATGTCAAGCCTGCTTCCATCAAGCTTGACTACAATAGCATGTGAGCATGATCCACACCGCAATTTATACTCCTTCCCTGACAAGGATTGTGTCTTTGGCAGCTGTAGTACTTCATAGCAATTGTAGCATATTGTGAAAGGGGCTCCACCTGCGATTGGATCACAAGTCTGTGAGGGCTTCTTACTTACAGTGGCCCTCGGCTGATTCCGCTGCAAAGTACTATCAATGCCTCTTGAATGGTATCTTTGCTGACCAAACAAGGGACTGTCTACATGATAGGCACTATGACTGTTCATAAAGTATGCAGCTCTTTGTTCATTGACACCCAGGGGATTTCCCTGTACAGGCAAGAATTCTCGATGGTAGCAATGCAAGCAAGATAAAGCACCCTGGTGACAAAAACCATCATGGTGGCAAGAGAAGAGAGGATCAGGATCATGCTGCCCAAAGAAATAATTATCAAAATTTCTCCATGGATAGAGACGGGCATGATGGCTAGAGGGTCTTGCATGACCAATGGTCTCCGCATATCCTAAAAAATCTTTCTGTGCAGGCAATGGAGCATAAACATGAGGAATGCTAGGACTGTGCATATTCAAGGATGGAGAGTGATGTGAACCATTTCGATGCAATTGAGATGCATCACGCCTCAAGTGACTCAACGGATCACAATTACCATATGAACTTGGGGCATCTACTGCCCGACTGGTTGGAGCACTACCGCTAGCCTCATCAGTTACATCACAGGATTGCTTCACCTGGTCTCTCAACTCATCAAGCATCCTCAAGATATCAGCACGGTCTTTCTCAAGGCCCCTGACTCTGCTTGGACCATCAAAGGTTCTTTCATCCGCGTGTTCTCTATTTGAATAGTTGTACCTCGGCTTCGAATGATAGTCAACAAGGCCTTCTCCATGATATGCACTGGGTGGTTTAGCATTGGTTGGGGAGCTTGGGGATATGTCGCTTACTCTCAATGATCGCCCCATTTCTCTGTTCTCCCAATCACGAAAATGTTGGTACTTCACCTCCCTGCCACCATCTCTAACAGTAGTGTTAAGATTTGCGGCAGTTGCCCCTTTCCGCATATTATCATGATGGTTGTATATTGATTTACTATGAACATCTGACAATTTGTTGGTTTCTAATCTGTCTGCAGTGCTGGCTCCAGGCATAGTTTCAGAAGCCCCTGGAACGCACTCCAGTACTTCAAGGTACTTCACATTTCTATTGTCAGAGTCATGTGAAGAACTGTCTGAATTTTTCTTCTTTGCTGCAAAATTATCAGCAAGGGAAGATATTACTTTCGAGCTAAGATTACCATTCTATGACAGAGCTTAATTAACAAATAAAACAAGAAGGCTAACAACCACCAAGTCATAGTATGATGGTATTCAAAAGGACCTCAAAACGATGTAACAATGAAGACCAGCTCTGCTAGACTGACATCAATGCTTTCCATTGACCTAAAAAACAACCTTGAAAAGTACAATCAGAGACTAAATTGCAGCTAGGATCCTAAACTCATAACTGATGACAGGACATATACCATATATAAAATCACCTAATCAAGTAATTAAAAAATATAGGTCAAGTTCAGCGTTATGTTTTTCTGAGCCCGACTTGATCTAGGAGTATTCGAGAAGTCATCAGGACAACTGCAGTGTAAAGGCGACAAATTTTTACCCATCAGCTTTGCACGAAAAATAGAGACATAATTCCTCCATTTCAAATGCGAAGGACGGTACAATGCTTCTCAAATAGAGGCCAAAGACCCAGAAGTTAACATGGATAAAAATTAGAAGTTACATTTCTGCCTAAAACATGGAGAACACTTATCCTAAAAAAGCTTTAGAAGTTTAACGTTTGCTACTAATAATGGAGTAACTGTTTGCTGAAATGCTGATAAGTCAGAAGTTCACGTTTGTTCATACAATCGAGTAAACATTTTCTTTACAAAATTCAGAAATTTACATTGTTCCTGAAAAATGGAGTAAACAATTTAAACAAAATCAAAACAGAGTAGCCATTTAATAAATAGAAACAGATGTCATGTACGTTTATACAAGCATTTCCTAGGAAAATGTACCTTTGTTCCTCAAAATGTAGTGAGAATTTCTTTGAAGATCCAGAAGTTTATTTTGTTTGAAGATCCAGAAGTTTATTTTTGTTCTTAAAAATGGAGTAATATTTTTTGACAAATTCATAAGTATACAGTTAATAAAAGACAAAAAATTCTTGAAAAGGGAAATTGTACATATGGTACTTGAAGATGAGGTAAACACTTAATAAAAATATATCAAGAAATTCCCACTTTCAGTAAATAATTTTGTTGGAAAATATCTGTCAAAAATAATGGAACAAGCAGTTCTAAAAATGTCATACATCGGTTCCGATAATAGATGGTGTAAACACTAGCACGCATTACTGTAGACGCCACAAAAATGAAGATACAGTAGCCGCAAATTTGCCGCAAAAAATATGGTTTTCGTCAGATATCAAATCCCCCTGTTCGCAGTTGGTAATGCCACCGATAGTGCATTGGCAAAGTCAATTAAGGATGCAGGAACCAGCGACAGCGTCCAATGGAAACAGCAGGGGAATTATAAACAAAACAACTTTGACTAAGCAAAAAGAAAATGCAACTGACGAGCAATGGTGAGGAAGGAGTTCAGCTACGATCAATGAAGGCATTCTCATTGGCAGGCGGAGGAGTAGGCATACCTTGCAGAGTGGCGCCGCAGCCGCCGCAGACGTAGATGGAGTAGGCGGGCAGCTCCGGCAAGAACTTGTCGCACTTGGGGCACCGCACCAACCGAATCCGCGCGACCGCCTCCGCCGCCGCCTCGCCTTCCATTCCCTGCTGGCTCCGCCCTCACCGGACAGCACACTCCTCTCCTCCTCCTCCTTGGCGCTCGCGGCCGTCACAAGCGCCTCCGCGGCATCAACCGGAGAAAGAAAGAAGGCGCCTCTGCTCTGCGCACCAAAGATCCAACAGAGCAAGCGCGCCGCCGAGAACCGAGGAAGCGCAGCAAAAGGAGGTTGCTTTGGAAGGGTGCCGCGCCTCACGAGGCCGTTGGGTTGCGGCGGTGGAGGGAAGGCAAGAAAGGGCGGGCCGGCTGGTTGAGGAGGCGGTGGAGGGAAGGCAAGAAAAAAGTGCAGAGAGGACTAGGAGGGAAGGCAAGAATTTTGCTCGTCACGGGGCCATCTTTGTTCTCTGACTCTGATGCCCAGCTTTTGGCGTCGTCTTTCGCTCGCCGACGAGGCACGCGCGGTGGGCACGAAATTTACGCAGCCACGGCGGAACGAAAGGACGAGCAGCGAGTCGCTCAACTGCACGCTCTCCGGCGCGGCCAATCGGCTTCCGCTCCGGTTTCTTCACCCTCGACGTCGTATAGGATTCGCTCGCTCGTGTGGTAAATTTACAGCCGATGAATGAAGATCCAGAGTAGAAACATTTGACCGATGAATGAAGATCCAGAGTAGAAACATTTGACCTCGCTCAGCTACTCCGAGCAGAGCGTTGACATGTCGGAAATAAAACCTTCTGAACATCAAGTTGGAACGTTTCCTTTCCAGATCACTAATAAGGTGGAGTATTAGCTCCGACTTTGGCTCTCCTGTGATTGAATCGTGATGACGAGGATGAATCCACCAAGGAGACGAACGAGTCAGGTCAGGCAGTCTGGAGAGGAAGAAGCTCAGGATTGCACTCCACGTAGTGACGGGTAGCAGCGGAACAGGTCAGTCAGGCGGAGAGGAGGCGCATTGTTTATGCCGATTTCTAAGCCTGTCGCTGCTAACCAAGAATGAGTTCCATGGAAACGCACTCGGCAAAAAAGAGAGAAAGAGAGAGAGAGTCCCATGTAAACGGTAAAAAACAAAGGGAGCTCTCAGCCAGCAATTCTTTGCTTCGCAATGCTGGATTTCAAGAGTTGATAATCCCCGGTTGGAGAATTTGGTTAGGATCCCATGCGTCCTAGTACGCGCCACGTTTGAGCTACTGTTGCTCCGGCTGGCGGGCCTTGCCACCTGCCGCCACCCATCATCTCTCTCGATCGTTGATTTTTGTCACTTTTGCAGGCTCCAACGTTGCTGTTGCAACTGTCGCAGTCCTACCCCTCTGCTGCTGCCGCCGCTGACGCAACAGCACCGCTCCACGGGCTAGCTGACACGGTCACCATGCGCCGCGCTGCAGCAGCCAGCCACTGCGCACGGGCAAGCAGGGCGATCCATCGATCGATCGGCCACGTGATCCCGTCTGCGCGCTGGCGCGGTGGAATTTTACCTGGGATTCCGCGGAGGGCAGAATTCTACCGGCCCGGCGCAAAAACATCTCGGTCGCGGACAACAGTCAGCATGGAGCGGATACGAGTTCGTCCTCGAGATTTTCTTCTAACAAATGCCAAGCTTATGATCTGCTCGAAACAAATTTTCAGAGTGTGGCGGCGAAGATATCTAGAGAGGCCACTGGTCTCTGCATCCACCCTCTGCAATCGTAAAACTGTTGCGTATCAGCAGGGCGCAGAGCATCATCACTACAGTTGTGTCCCAGTTTTGTACAAGAGAAAGAAAATTTCATGTGATCTTCGACAGGATCTCAATCCGCGGTTGCTTGACTGCATTGTACGCGAGCTGCATGAATTATCTGGCCGCCGCGCGCTCATGTACTGGAATTGGCCCTCAAGGTCCCATATACTATATCTTAGTCCAGTGAGTACGAGTATTCAGTGTCACTCAAGAATCATTTCTGTCTAGCTGTTCGAGTGCAGCGGTGCACCAACATTTGTAGGAATCAATGTAGCTACGGGCGGCTGCTGGATGTAGAGAACGAACGAATTCAAAAATTTACAGTGTACTGTACATAAATATGTAGCAATCGACATGAAAAGGCGGGTCAAAAAAGGAAAAAGAGGACGATTGGAACAAAGCAAACGACAGGATCATCTTTGGCCAAAGATACATATACCAAGCCACTGCAAAACTTTAGGAAACTCCCTACAGATCTCAGTTGCAACGAATTCAGCAGCAGCTGCTCTCTTTTAGGCTTCAGCTTTTGTTTAAATTTGGGCAGTGGCAAGTAGGAACCGAAGGAGATGATAAAGAAGAGATATCAGCAAGCTTTGAGACGAAGATGCCCTTTAACTGACGCCCCTGTGAAACTTCCTCGCATCAATGGACGGTCAGGAAAGGCAAAGGGAAATGATGTTTTACACTCGGTGCAGGTTCCTGCCTGCCTAGTGCCTACATGGCCATTGCCATCCTTTCATTCTCGTGCATGGAGATCGATGAAGCAGTTTTTTTTTCTCCAATTAAGATGCCGCCAAGGATTCCATCTCTCCCCTTCTTTCCTTTTGATTGCGGCTCACCTTTAGCAATAATTCCGCACTTTAGCTTTTAACTACTCCTTTTTAAAAAATTTAAAGGCATTGATCGGTACTCCTAACTTCGATTGCTTGTTTTGGATTCTACCAGGAGCTGGAGGGGCACTCACTGTGCACTGGCCTCACTGCTCACCTAGCGCTGCCGGTGGTGTGTGCGCACTGTGCAGTGATGTCTGTAAAATGTGATGTCTTTTTTTTCTGTCATGTTGTGCATGTCTTGGTGTGGATCATGGGCCAAAAAGGGTTGCAGTAAAATTACTCCTGTACACAGCGAGCAAGTCCCACTGTCCCAGTGATCTGTTTTGTGCCCGCATTACATGCAAGACGAAAAGCAAAACTCAAGGTTTAGTGATATGCTAAGGTTACCTGCCAATTGCCCTTCTTCTGTTTAGACGAACACGTGCTCCAACTCCTGGCAGAGGCTTGCTTCCATTCAATCCATGATGAACAACTACTCGTAGCAAATGAGAATCCTATGCGCTGCGACAGATGCAGCAATGAATGCCACGGAGTAGGGCTCCAGGCATAATTCTTGCATCCAGACATGCGACAGCGAGACGATATAAAGACAGTCAGAAACTGAAGTGTGTGAAACCTGGGAGTGATTAGTACGGCCCAAATGTTAAGAGCTTGTCTCCGCGATTCAGGCCCAGTAGGTGTACTTTAAACAGCAAGCCCATGATTGAATCCTCTCTTTCCAGAAATGATCAAGCCTACCAAGGGAAACACGACTCATACCTGTTTTAAGTTCTAGAAATAGATCCATCAGACAGACGACCGTCTCAGCAGCAGTTTGGCATGATATATGCTATGCTCATGTCACAATTTAATCATCATTTTTTGATAAACTGCATATGGGACAATGATCTGATAATTACTTGTCAAGTTCAACAAAAATGAACTTGACAAGTCAATTACTCCGTAAAAGCTTTGATCAATTGAAAATTCGTAACATAATTCTCTCATTCCTATCCGTCAGACATACAAAACATCTGACCGGATATAGGGTACATACTACAGGCAGCAAACGTTATGTCAAGATTTCGTTCTCATTACAAACAGACTCCAATGTGAAATCACTCATCATCATCACCTGACATCACCTGTTTTCTGCCGCTTCCATTGATACGCGGCTTCAATGATCTTCAAGTTTGGAGCCAGAGCAACTTCCTCAGGAAATATATAGTCAACGAATTCCTCATACACAATGCTAGAGCCATCCTCCGAAGGGATGGGTCGCTTCCTTTTGATTTTTCTTGGCGCCTTGGACTGGACCAAGCTAACATCACCGAGCTCACAGAAGCTCACCTCCTTGTTAAGCCATTCTTCAAGGAGCAATGCTCTTTCTTCCTTTGATTCGGGGGCACTGGTCCTGAAGTAATCGAATGCCCTTTCAAAGATAGCTGATCATCATAAGGTTACAGTGTTAGATACATGAATCGCAAAATACAAAAGGATATCTAGCCACAAAAAATTGCAATTTTATCTAATAAAATGTTAGTTACCTCTGCATCTTTGTGCACGTTTTATCCGCTGACTTTCACTATCTTCACCACCCAAGCCAGCTGAGGCTTCAAACTCAGCATAGCTGAGCCACACCTTCACATGCTTTGATCTATCTATCAATCTCTCATAAAGCTCCCTTGCTCTGTCGAATTCACTTCCATCAATTTCAAACTGCAAGTATTCCTGCATGATAAAAAGAAGATAACGAGTTAGTAAACATCCATAAGAACTGAAACTGATGACAATTCGAAGCTGTGAGTATTCCTTCCTGGAAGTGATAGGTTAGACATCCAGGAGTAGCTGTCACAATAGTAGCATTTTTCTTATGGTTTTCAGGATGCATTTTTCACAAGAATCACGTCGATACCTAAGGAACTATCTTCTCAAATACAAGAGATATACAACTGGAAGGATTCACTGACTTCAGAAAATGTGGGAAGGAAACTAAGTTATTCACTAGAATATAAACTGCACAAATGTAAGCATCACATTGCAAGGTATGACCGTATGAAATATGTGGGTAAGTTCAGGATAACAGCAAGAAAACATACCTTCCATATAATCTCTGGTGTATCAAGGGCTGGCTGAGTAACAGCCAGCTCATATACTGATCGAGCGCGATGAAACTCACCAAGGCTCTTCTCCAATTCAGCACATCTCCTCCAGGCATATGTGCTTGCTGGAAAGCACTCAATAATTTCTCATATAATGTTCTCACACGATCAAAGTTGCCCAGATAAATTTCCATCTCAATATACTTCTTGAACAACTTGCCCTTTGGAGCTACTCCAATTGCATTGCCAAGGATGCGTCGCGCAGCATGCAAGTTTTTCTGTCTAATCTCAAACTGTGCTGCCAGCAGCCATACCTTGGCGAAACTGAACATCTTGTGAGGGATCAGTTTCAGGCACGTCCTGTACACCTCCCTAGCTCGTTCCATGTCCAGTGCATCAATCTCTTCGTACAGGCATAATTAATCCACAGGTATACGTAGCGCTTCCAATATTTCTTCTGCTCTGCAGGGGCACATTGGCAACCGCTCTCTCGTACACCTCCCTGATCATTTGCTTGTTTCCGACAGTTTCCTCGAGCCGGATGAGGTCAAACCAACAATCATAGTTGAGAGGGTTCTTCCTCACCTCATCCTCGTATTGAAACTTTCTCTTGGCCACAATGGCATCCTCAATCCCCTCGCAGTCACCAAACTGCTTCTCAAACGCCAGGAACTTCCCGTGTAGCTTTTCTGCCCGGCCCTTGGGCACCCTGTCGAGCGCGTACTTGTATATCGCCCGGGCGCGCTCCACCTCACCACAAGTCCACAACCTTGCTCGAACTCGGCGAATGCCACGAACAGCGCCTCGGCGTCCTCGTCGTCGTCCGCGAGAACGTCCGCCGCGCGCTCGTACACCCGGCGCGCTCGCTCCACCTCGCCGCGCCTCGACTCGAACTTGGCGTAGCGGAGGAACGCCTCCGGGCTCGGGTGCTCGGCGACGAACCGCTCGTAGAGGGCCCTGGCGCGGCCCACCTCGCCGTACCGGAGCTCGAACTTGACGTAGGAGCTCCACCCCGCGGCGCCGGGCCGCCACGCCATCCACCGGTCGAACACCTGGCGGGCGTTGGCGACCGCGCCGAGGGTCTCCTCCATATGCGCGTACTTGAGCCACAGCTGGTCGACGCGGGGCAGCAGCGCCACGGCGCGGTCCCAGACGTTGCGCGTGTGGCTCACGCACCGGCTCCGCATCTCGAACTCGGCGTACCTCACCCAGAGCGCGTGGTCACGTTGCGCCGCCGCGGAGGACGAGAGCGCGCTCTCGTAGACGGAACGCGCGCGGTGGAGGTCCCCCTGCCGCTCCTCCCACTCGGCGTACCTTTTTTTCGAAAGACCGGGAAACACTTGAGTGCACCGGCATGTATTAATAAGAAGAAGGCGCCTCATATTAAGGGAAACGAGGCCAAACCGTACAATTATTCTATGAAAAAGAAAAAGACTAACCTATGAACACCACATGCGGGAGAAAAGAGACCCGCCGAGCTCAAGCAATAACCAAGACACCAACCACCTAGCCCTGACGGAGCCTGAAGCATTGTTATCGTTGCCAAGCTAACCATCCAGCAGCAGCTCCGACTTCAATACAACAAGCCTCAGCCCTCTCCTCAAAGTAGCTGCATCCCAATCAAAGCACACAGAAAAGAATTCATCGCATGTCATCGTTGCCAAGCTCAATCGCACACCGCGATGCAGCAGCTCCGACTTCATCTTAGGACGCCCTTCCCATGGCCCTCTTGAGCACAATTTCAAAGAGGAGGTGGCCTCGCCTGAAACGGAACCACCATCTCGACGGAAACTCCGACTTCACCTGAAGGTATCATCATCGTTGCCAATTTAGAAAAACGTCGATCAGCAACCACCATGGCAAGAACCCCCAAAGCAACGTCTCCAAGGAGAAAGCGACGTCTAAGACACCGCCGTTGCCCAGTCCAGTGATCTGAACCTTGGTTATCACCCGGAGGCCATGATAGTTGGGGCAGGGATCTTGTTGGCGACGCCTCCAACGAGGGAAACGGCACCCCTAAAGGTGTCGTCGTCGCCAGCATCGGCTAGGGGCCGAGCATTTGCTTTCGCCCAGATCCCGCACACCCAAATGCACATGAGGGAATTGCCCAGATCGACATTTTCACATGTAGTTCAAGGCCTCCGCCCCCAAGATGATTTTGGAAACCGTCTCCACCATGCATCAGGATGCTGGCCACAGTTTGCCTACCAGCCATCGCAAATGCATCGCCAGCACCACCATGCTGGCCTCCACACCAACCACCACAAGCACCTCGATCTCAACCTGTCATCGGCTCCCCAACATGCTCACCGTCTACAGCAGACCACCATGGGCACCATCTCAACCACAAACACCACTGCCTTGCTGCTACACATACCACCACCAGAGCTCCACCACCAGAGCTGCTCTTGTGCTCAGCCAGCCACTGCCGCACACACCTCGTGCACACGAAGCGCAGCCACGCCGCACACACCTCGTGGACGACGCGCAGCCTAAGCCGCAGCACACCTGCCGTGCACCGCGTGCACCGTGCATTTGCCGCGGCGCTGAACGCCACGCCTGCACTCTCCGCCACGCGCGCCGCCTGGACGCCGCCTCGGCCGCGCAGCCGCCGTGCCTCCTCTGCACGCGCGCCGCCTGTATGCCGCCTCGGCCGCGCAGCCGCCGTGCCTCCGCTGCACGCGCGCGCCCGCCTCGCACGAAGCGCCGCCGTGCCTGCCGCGCAGCCGCCACGGCGGAAACCCACCGCCACGAGCTGCCGGCATGCCCCGGCTTCTTGACGGATGGATCCGCCGCAAGGCCACCGGATCTGGCCGATGGAGCGCCGGATCAAGCCGCCGCCGCCACATGCTTCCCCATCTCTAGATCCTTCGCAAATCCAACCGCGTCTCACTCGAAAACGGCTTCTAGGGCCTCGCCGCCGCCGTCCCGGCCAACCGCGCGGTTTCCGGCGGCTCGCTCTGGCGGCGGCGCGGGCAGGGAAGGGAGGGAGTGGGGTGGCGGCGAGCTAGGGTTTCGTTCGCCGCCCGTGTCGCCCGCTCGGGAGCGACGCGGGGGCCGAAACGTTTTTTTTCTTGTTGTCACTCGGCGTACCTGACCCACGCCGAAGCGGAGCCGCACGCCGCCGCGCGGCGGACGCGTCCTCGAAGTTCTTGCGCTCGACAAGGCGGTGTTCGGCGAGCTCTTGCGCGTCAGCAATCTTCCGCGCGGGTCCGAGGGGATGCTCGGGCTCCTGCCGCTCCCGGGCCTCACGGATGATCTGCTCGGCCGTGATCTGCACCTCCGCCGGGGACTTGTTCTTGACGCGCGTCACGCGGGGAAGTCTCGCTCTCGTGGGAACGCCGAGGCTGGGGCCGGAGGCGGCCGCGATGCCGCCGCGACGGGGGGTGGCGACCGCCATGGCTGGGGCTCGGGTCTCGGCCGGGGAAGGAACTGGAGGCGAGTTGATATGAGTCGTCTGATGTGGCAAAAAGTGGACGCGAGTTTTTTTTTTTGAACCTTTTTTTTTATCAAACCATACCTGTATTATTAGTTAAGGAAACCATACAAAATACCATACAAATACAGGTAGGATACAGGAAACAGAGGACAGCTGTCCTTGCCAAATTGCAACAAGGTCCCTAACAAACAGCAAAAACACAGAAAGGCCCCTGGGACCTTGCACCCAAAGATGGTCACCGCCCGCCGCGCCGGAACCAACCGCCGCCCCGCGCCAGAACCATCCGCCGTCTTCCCGAGACCAAGACGAGCTCCCCGGAGCCAGAAGACTCCTTCGCGCAGACGCTTTTCAAGAGCTGGAGAAGACACTCGCCCCCATGGGCGAGATGAGCAAAAGCCGAAAGCACCGTCAGCCGGGCAGCGCCCCAAGCTCGCCTTGACCATGGCTCGACGCTCGCCGACGATGATGACCACCGAGGGGAAGCCGAGCACAAACCACCCTCCATCTTCCGCTGGACCCGTAGCCTCCTCTGTCCCTGAGACACGAACAGCCGGTCGCCGCCCCGCCTCACCGAGACGGGTGGCCACCATGCCGAAGACTCCTGTACAAGGGCTCCGCGACGGGAACCCCACCTCCACGAGCTCACCGTCGACGTCGGAGTGAAACGCCGGCAGGACACGGCGGAGCTCGAGAGGACCAGTCGGATCGACCACCGGCGCCAGTGTCTCGCCGGAGGCCACCGACACCAAACCCTAGACCTATATAAACCTAGACTAGGACGAACTCCACCGACCGGCAGAGGGACAGCCATCCCACCACCACCCGATGCCCCGAGGGCCATCGGAGGCGACGGAGGCGGCCACCTCCGCCGGCGGCGACCGGGGTCCTTTTTTCGCCTCCTCTCAACTGTAGCGTCGGGAGAGTTCGAGACAGTGGCTTGGCTTTTTTTTTTTTTGAACTTAAGTGGACGCGAGTTGGCTACTTGGCTGGCTCGACCACCGGCCATTTTTTTTTTTTAAAGATTACACAGTACAACTCAGACACTCACAACGCACGCACACTCACCCCTATGAACACACGTACGCAAACCCTACCCCTATGAGCATCTTCGAAGACTGGGCCGGCAAATCTAGAGATACGAAGTCACCACTGGCGCTTCGCTGTCGACGGGAGCGTCGCCTACCACTGAAAGAACAAATGCCGTTAAATCCTTGAAAGTTCGCTCCCACAGGGAGTCGACCACCGACCAGGTGAACCGACTCCACAGTTCTACCCTTCCTGATCACAGTGGTCAGTGGACGTGGGAAGTTGGATGTGGTTGTGGGCTGGGCTGCACATTATATAACGAGATGTATCCGATCTTGACTGGCCTGGTGTCCGGATCGGAAAAAGCAGACATGTTTTTAGGCTTCGGCCCATATCATCTTCGTTTCTGATACAAGTATTTCTTATTTACGCCTAAAAAAGAGTATTTTTTATTTGAAAGTTTATTTTATCTTTTGTGAGCTTTTTTTTGTGAGGGATTTATGAGCTTCTTTGATTCTAAAAAAATACAAATAATCTATGAGCTTCTTTTGTCTCTCAAAAAAAAAAAATCTATAAGCTTTTTTTTTTTGCGAAGTCATCTGTGATGTTTTCTTTCTTCAAACCCAATGGCCTATTTTGAAATCTTTAAATTCTATTTGTCATGCTTCCTTGATGTTTTTTCTTTTCAAACACTGATTGTGACATGCATTGGACTTCTAGTCTGACAGCAGTATGACTATCGATAGAGAAGGGCACCGGCTCAACTATACCAAACTAGTAGAACGTGAAGCACTATTCTATGAAATTATGATCCACTTATATGTAATAGTATATATACTCTCTTCGTTTTTAATTATATAACGCCGTTGACTTTTTCGTTGAACTTTGACCAACAATTTAGATTTAAATAATTATTTTTAAAATGTAAATAAATATTATTAGATTCATCATCAAAAGCACTTTAAGAGTAACCTTTACACTTAGCTATTTACAGAAATATTTTGAATAAGACGAACGGTCAAACGTAACGAAAAAAGTCAACGGCGTCATATAATTAAAAACAGAGGGAGTATATTTTTTTGGCACAATGTGAAGTTTGTATGGATGCACTGTCACTCACGGCATACTACATTGAGCGTATAACCGAGCTGATTTCTTTATGAGAAATCAGTCCACCAGATTCAAGTTTCAAAATTTGACACAAGTGTCGCATATTTATGATTATTTATTTTTTAGTGGAAAGCGACGTCTTCGTCAACAACAAGACGCCATTTTATAAATTTCAAAACCTGTCGGTCTAGTCATTTGAAGACGTTCATAAAAGTAGAAGTTGTGTGCGTGTATTCATATAAAATGAGTAATGTGTTGTGAATATGGTACTATGTTTTAAAAAAAGTTTGGCAGACTACGTTGAGCAAATACAAATATTGGATAAACCGAGGAAATTGGATGCTTCGTATCAAACGAGGAAATTGCAACAAGTTCCGGAGAATAATAACGCTATTTAACAGGAATTCGTGGGGTGATGTGAAAAAGAGAACTCGGAAAAGCCCGTCGTGCTCAGGCACTCGGCCCTCAGTGGTGCCCTGCCGGCCGCCTCCAATCACCGGAGAGAAACGAGAGAGAGGGGGTCAGCTCGACGCCGGTGAAGGCGGCGACGATGCAGTGGTATTTGGTGGCGGCGCTCCTCACGGTCCTCACCAGCTCCCAGGCAATCCCCTAGACCTTCCTATTTCCTCGTTCCCCCCGCTCTTTTCTGGCTATTTGGTCACACGATAGCGTCCCAGATCTATCCAGTCTAGAAGCGGGGATTGACTGCGCAATTTCTATTGCTGTGTTGTTTCTGATGAGTTGCTGGTGGAGTCATTGGCATCGATCTACGGCGGTGTCCCCATATGGAGGCGCGATGCCCCTTAGGGAGAGAAATGCGTTCCTATGAGTTTTAGATTGGATGCCTGCAACGGTCAGACTGGTCGCAAGATGGGTTGCGTCAAAAAAAAAAATCTCTTGGTTGCAGTTAGCGGTTTATTACTGGTTATGCGCCGTGGTGGAAGGGATTAGTTTTGGTGGAACTGTAAAATAAGAAATTGACATGGCTCTGAGTTCATTTTGTGAAAATCTTGATTTGCAAGTGAGGAATCATGTTTATTACACAACCTGAGACGGTGAGACCTGGGTTGGGAAGCTAATTGAATCCATATAGTTAAATAAGCCTGGGACGTTGCACGTGTTGTTGTCTGACTTACGTAGTAACTTAATTGCCTCCACTCAGTTTGGTGACTCTGGTGTTTCTAACTGGCTTACCTGTTCACAGGGTATACTGACAACACTCTCCCAGAGCAATGGCAAATATAAATATGATTATGCCACCATCCCATTTCTTGCAGAACTCCTCAAGGTATAAAACTGCCGTTCTCTTGATTCTTAGCTTTCTGTGCTAGCCTAACATTACCCTGTTTTCAATGCAGTTGTCTGTCTCAAGCTTCTTCCTTTGGAAGGAATGTCAGTCTTCATTACCACCAAGGATGACAAAGGAATGGAGGAGCGTTCGTTTATATCTTGTTCCTTCCGTCATATATCTCATCCACAACAATGTCCAGTTTGCAACCTTGACATATGTCGATCCCTCCACCTATCAGATAATGGGAAACCTGAAAATTGTCACAACTGGAATTTTGTTTAGGTGTGTGATTTTTCTCTTCGCAGCAATGTTCATTCTAATGCGCTTCTTAATAGGCCCAAGACAGAATTTGCTTCTTGTTAATGGAATGAAGATTTAACTTGGATTCCAGACTTTTAAAGGAGACAAGTGATACAGATGGAGTGGTTTATTTTTAATCTAATTGATATTAAGTAGCGAGATTTCCTGTAATCCTTATTACCATATGAATACATGTTTTAGTCCATCCATGGATGCTTAATTTCTCAAAAGTGCCCCAATACTGGTGATTTATTGTATCAACCGTTTGTTGTTCAACTTTTGCCTGTATCATGGAATTTTTTTTGCATAACATAAGGGTAGCCCCTTGCATCAGTTTCTTTGGGTTATAAATGATTGTAGCGTCCATGTTTGCTACACTGTTTGGTAATGCATCTAATATAACTTTCCATCTGTCATATACATCTAAAAAGTAAGATAATTCTCATAATGTGTGCACACTTTATTATGGACTTTCTGGACTTGTGCTAAGCTACCAAGTGCTAATTCTCATATTGAAATATTATGGTTTTGAATCAAACTTAAATGTAAAATCAGGTTATGATTTAGTTCTTATACTCCTACTTCGTTGCCTATTTGTAAGGTAACATGCTAATCAAAGTGTATCCTGTGCTTGTGATGCTTTATTATTGGTCCCATTAAATTGACTAGAGCTGTTGCTATCTGCAAATAGGCTTGTCCTAAAGAGGAAGCTGTCAAATCTACAGTGGATGGCAATTGTTTTACTGGCTGTCGGAACTACAACAAGCCAGGTTTGTTACTATCATGAAGCATCTCTGCTTTTTTCTAGTTCCATGGTTTCGGTATTATATAAACATATTGATGTACGGTCTTACTTCTTGAGTTGTGTTTAAACTGTGGTGTTGTTAACTTTATGAGCATGTAATCAGCTAAATCCAACTATCTTAATTCATTTTTTTTATGTGGTCCTTATATATGCTCTCCAATGTTGTGTTTTTCTTACAGCATTCTGTACTCATAACACATTAGCCTAAAAACAACATGTATTAATAACTTAGCAGGATCACAAACTATCACTTCATCATGTAAATGCTGGATTAAGGCAACTGCAATATTTTTACTATTGTTATTCATCTACCTTTGCCTCATTAAATCACCTCTCAGACAGTTATATGGTTCGCTGGTTTTGTTTCTGGTTTGTTGATGTTAATTTTCAAGCTGGTAAGATCAACGTGGTTTAGGTTCTTCCCTGCTATTCATTGTGGCCCTCACCTAAAGAGAAACAAAGATCATTAGTTTTTTCTTCATTACCAATTTGTTTTGTTTTCTGAATCACTATTATCTTCTTCTTTTTTTCTGATTTTTGAACTTTCTGTCTCTTACAGGTGAAAGGATGTGGAGATGCACCTTGCGATTCTCTTTTCTCAGCACCAATGCAGGGTTACATGCTTGGGGTACTTTCTGCTTGTCTATCTGCACTGGCTGGTGTCTACACAGAGTATTTGATGAAGAAGAATAATGATAGTTTGTACTGGCAAAACGTACAATTATATACGTAGGTATCTATATCTGGCACTGGTCTTTTGTTGCTGATTGCATACCTGAAACCTTGCTGTGCATATCCCTTGATTTTAATGTGTTTGTGCCCAGACATTCTCAAAATTATCCGTTCTATCACGTGTGCATGTTTCTTAACTGTCCGTTGTGCATGAGCATCATGACAGACACTTACATAATCATTGTATATGATGTCAGGTTTGGAGTTATATTCAACATGGGATGGCTTGTCTATGGTGACTTTAAATCTGGGTTTGAATTGGGTCCGTGGTGGCAGCGTCTTTTTAATGGTTATTCTATCACAACATGGATGGTTGTGTTCAATTTAGGGTCCACTGGTCTGTTAGTCTCGTGGCTGATGAAGTATTCAGATAATATAGTCAAGGTGAGATCACTCGGTCTAAGACGCATAGGTTGTTTATGTCCTTATGCCAGTAGGGTGAAACTTTAAAGCTTTTTCTGTATGGTGGTTTTGTCTGTTCCAAAATGAAAAAAATATCCTTGTAACCTGACCGCTCCAGCTGTTCTATAGCATGCTATATGTAATGTACATATATGCCCAAGAAAACTTGGAACTGAATCCTCAAATCAATAGGTCCTATGTTCAAGAGTAAGGTTTATTAGGTTATACGTGCTGGGATTTTTACTCTGTTGAACTAGCTCCTTTTTGAGCTTTCTCTTTGTAGATTTTGTTGATCTTATACTGTCAAAGCTTGTTCCTTCCATGTTTTTTTTTGTGTGTAAATCCTTCCATGTATAATTATTAGATTTTTTTTTTAAAAAAAAAACACGCACTTCAACCCTTGTGGCCCGTGTTTCGACAGGTGTATTCAACTTCGATGGCCATGCTTTTGACAATGGTTCTGTCCATATATCTTTTCAGTGTGAAAGCTACAATTCAGGTACTTTATGTTTTGCTGTATTAGAGTCCTCTTACTGTAGTATTGGGATTCGCACTAACACAGTTTAACTCCTTCATGCAGCTTTTCTTAGGCATTATCATCTGCATAATTTCCCTGCAGATGTATTTCATGCCCGTGCACATGCTTGTTGAATTGCCACAAACATTGCCAGTTGCATCAAAATAGCATCTTGCACTGTTACTTCGTGAGCTAACTTATTGATCGGAGGGTAAGGCATTATTGTTTAAAGAGCAACATTGGTTGGTTATCTGTGCCTCTTCTTGATTTGACTTGTCCATTTGGAAAGTTGGGGCTGCAATCTCAGCAGTTTCAATGATTAAGTTTCATGCTGTCGAAAAGTGAATAAGGAATGGAACTGAGCATGTAATATCTGTGGTTACAAGGTTGATTCCTATGAACTCGCATGATACTTATTCAGGTAAAGGATGGAGGCTAATAGGCACAGCATTGGCTTAGTAAAAAGGATTTTCGTAGAAACATTATTCCATTAGTGGAAAATGATTCACTCACCATGTATGCAATTTTTTTGACATTCACATGCCAGTATAAATTCAACGTGAAATGAGTAATAGCATCTTCTTCGCGAAAAGTTTTTAGTGTTTCTTCGCAACTTGAAGTGGTCAATACTCATTTGTCATGTAGTTAGCTCTTTTGGAAAGATTTAAGGGAGTTCAGTGCTCATTGAGCACATCATCAGACATGACTTTTGTAGCTTTGACTTCGATAATTGTGTATTACTATTTACTTCAAATCAATTAATGCTGTTAAAATCTGTTGTGGACATGCATCTGTCTTCTTTACAGAGGTAGTCGCCAGAATATATATCTTTCATTTATGATACTTCTGAGTTCTGAAGTGGTCATTGACAGTTGGATAGGGTTTTCTCATGCTAGCTGCTGCAGTTTTTTCTTCTTAACAAAAGCATGCTGACTGCAAGATGTTATTTATATTAATCACAAAGAACAGTAAGGTGGTATAACAGCATGAAAAGGTTAGCAGGTTTATTGCCCGCCTCAAGTTTTTGCTTGTTTTAGTCCTTTCAAGAATCCTTTGAATAGTGTGCCTGCTCTTAAGGTTTATTATCCTGTGTATAAGTAGGAGTGTAGCAGTACCTGCTTAGGTTTTGGGCAATGTGTACCTAGTGCACGTTGCCACAACTATATCCGTTTTGCTGGCAGCATTAAGTTTGGAATTCTTCCCCCTTCCACAAGAAAACTGAGCTTCCAGGAGAGCTGGCTCTAGACACTTTATGGTTCCGATGGAGCCCCAGTTTGAACATATGAAAAATGGACCTCGCGTTTCAACTTTCTATGATCGCCCGCCGGTTGATTTTACTATCCAGATACACAAACACCTGCTATTGAAATCCACATGAGCTATGGGGAAAAAAGAGGGCAAAGTTTAAACTTATTATGTTGGAAATTTATCGACTTGCTCCTATGAAAAACTGGTGAACACTAGAGATGATTTTTGGAGAATATGAGCACTACAGATAATATTGATCTATGATTATGCTTAGTGTAGTACTTTTTATTCCTGAGCTCGCTACTGTATCTCATCTATATCTCAGGAATGGAAATTATTTTCATGGCATTTATAATCGAGAGTTAATGGTTCGAGGGCACATTGTGAACCAAATGGTAGTGCATCATTCTTGGATTGCTCTGTAATATAGAATTCCCTTAAACGTTTCGTGATGCACAAGTTATCACGATTACATATTCTCGCCACATCCCAAGCCTTCCTTTTTTGAGTCGATATAGAAGAAAAAGTGAGGTAGGCAAGGTAGCTTGTATAGTCTAGCATTGTCTTGAGATTTCTCAATGTTTGTAGGAAAGGTCGTCTAGAGAGTACCTGATGAGATATTTTTTGTTCTCTCTGTGCACAACGGCACTGCAGGATCTTCATCTCATCGAGGCAGGGTTGCAACGGGCATTAAAAAGAGGTTTAGGGTTTTATTTCATTATTTTTATAAAGATGGTTTTCCCTTCAAAAAATAAAATAAAAAGGCATCAGTCTGTCGCCAAGTATTCCTGAAGGTCATTCTAGGTCTCAGCTATGTTTGACATTGGAAGTAAATGCATGTAGGAGACTAATCAAGAGAGGGAGCAACCATCATTTTGTCCACTCGTTCCTTCTCATCGTTCCCTCGTTTCTGTCTTGAGAGGAGTAGCAGGGAAAACAAGCTTGACCTCGTGGTGAATGGCACTAAACCGAAAAGCTCTTTGTGCTTCTTCGTGTACGATGCACATGCCTTCTCTGGAAGGATTGTTAACCATCCGCTAAAAGCGCTGGGATTTCATATGACCTCCATCCATTCGGGAAATCTTGAAGTTTCCGACCGGCCATGTGAACTAAAAAACAACTGCCTGAGGCCGTCGGAAGTCGGAACATCATCATACAGCTCGATTCCTCTCAATCGAGACAACTTCCGCGTTTCAATGAGGGCATGAATGGTTGTTTTAGCTAGACAAGCTAACTGAAAAAAGAAAGATGAGAAATACCAGCAACGAAGCAAATTTGCCTAAGCATAGCTGCTGCCGTTTCTGCTGCACAAGGATGGCCCCCGGTTTGCTGTCGCCCATAGTGTCAGCACCTTGTCTCGCCGATACCCGAGTGCACCGCGACATCAAGTCACATCAGATGAAACAGAAACGCTTGCGGCTCAAGCTCATTTGCGATGCACGCCAAACTCATGCCTGCTGATCCTAACCGCATTCCCAAACTCTAGTTTTCGAAAGAAAAAGATCCAGTCCTAATGCTGACGGATGGACCAGGGAGCCTCCGCGAGAGGAGGTGAAATTAGCGGAGTCAGTGACAATGTCACTTGACTTTAAGCGCCGATTAAGGTAAGTAACATCATCGCTACGACACGCACCTGAGCCATCATCAGTTGCGTGGAACTCATGTAAATGCTGTCCCAAACCGTCTTATTAGGCCGATCAAGCTCGTAACCGCCTCGTACCAGACTTTCCTGAAAAAAGAAAGTATCTATCTTCCATAAACTTTTCATCCTAAGTAAGAAAAAGAGGAGAGTCTTCTTCCATAAACTTCACACGACCCCATAGGAGCCCCCGCCCTATAAAACGCCCCTCACACGCCTCACCGAGCCCGCTGCAAAACCTGCACACCAGAGTGGTGTTCAGAGCAGCAGCGACAGAGAAGCGTGCAGGCATGGGATCCTTGCGCCCGACGGTGAGCGTGAGCATGGCGAAGGCGAACGGCGGCGTCGACGGGCAGCTCCAGCAGCCGGAGAGGAAGGAGAACGGCGGCAGGTGCGGCGTGTTCGGCTGCGGCTTCCGGATGCCGCTGCACTACCCGCGGTACAAGAAGGTGGACTACGAGGCGATGCCGGAGTGGCGCGTCGACTGCCTGCTCCGCGAGTACGGACTCCCCGCCGACGGCGACCTCGACAGCAAGCGCCGCTTCGCCATGGGCGCCTTCATCTGGCCCGGCCAGTACTGACTACTGAAGAAGCTTAGCCGATATGTTGTTCAGAGTCTGACCTGCAATACTATGCATCTGCAGGCAGTGTCAGCGAAAATATTGAATTATAGACACCACCGGCTCATAGTAATTTAATTACCAGCTGCTTAATGTATGGCCATGCATACATAGGAGAAAGTGTGTTCTTGCTGCATAGTAACGTACGGAAGGGTATGTTGCATACTTATCAGAGAATTGGGTGACGCTTTCTCTAACTACGAATTCAGGCTTGAACAGTATATGTCCTTCCCTCTGCTTGTCTCTGAACAATTGCCCCCTTGCCTGTCTCTGAACAATTGCCCCCTTTTCTTTACGAAGTATATTTTTTCGGACAATTTCCAAAGTGCCTGTACAATTTCAGCTACCAGACACGTACAAACGACCTGCGAATCTCAGGATTTCAAACCCTGTGGTTCAGAGGGTAATTCGATGAGCCCGGCCATGATCTTGTTTACCTAATCGGCCAATTCGAAGAGCAGTTCTTCGCAACAAAAAGTACAAACGTAACAAAATAAGAATAATCGAAGAGCAGTTGACGGTGAACAGCAGCACAGCACGTTATGGTTTCAACTGGTTTTCTGAGGAGCAGAGCCAGGTCGCATCATCTAACCGTCTCTCTCTGTTGCCTGCACGAAACCTGCTCTGAGCTCAGTGACCATACAGCCTCTCTTCCCTGATGGAAGGGCAGCATGGAAGTCTCTAGAAGCCTCAGGAAGGCGACGCAAACCAACCTGCTTAGACGTGACGGTCGTGTTCGTTCTGCAACTGCAAGTGACGACGATGCGGCAATGACAGAACTCGCAGTCTGCATCCGTTGGACGCCTTGAATTTCCTGGCACATCATAAGTTCGGCAGATGCCGTAGAGGAACTCCCATGGCAACGATCTGGCCCGACAGGCGACAGCAACGCGTGCCAGGGTTGGCAAGGATGCTGTGTGCGTTCTAGTTTACGCCTCAGATCCTGTTTTGACGTGCGTTGGGTTGGCAAGGATACTGTGTGGTGTGTGTGTGCGTTCTGGTTTACGTTTTGACGTGCGTTAGAAAGCACGTATGTGTGGACATGCGCATGGTTTGTGTTAGTGTAATACGGAGTAGTATTGCTGAACAAAAATCAACTGTAATAATGGCACATCGATCCGCGATGGAGGCAAGGAGCGTCAACAACCTAGGACGAACTAGGTGGTTTTTCATTAAAAAGAAGAAATAGGCACCCAAAATCAAGGTTCAGTGATTTAAACCTGGTGGTTGAAGCTGTATACCCAATCGTTCGCCCCTTAACCAACTGAATAATTTGTTGTTAAATGCTGAATTGTTTGGGGACTTTTAGCTTCAGATTTGAAAGAATGAAAGACACTAAAGTCTAAACTGTTCCAAAATGAAAGGGTATGTGGCTTATTGGTTTCTTAGTTATATAGCAACCAAACTATTTCCACTCATTGAAATCAACAAGAATAAGGTAAACACTCTCACTTCAGATTTTGTTGCATTAACCGTAAGAAACACGATAGTTTAAATGGATTAAAAACGATTAGAGATAAAAACTGATTTCAGGTTGGGCATGCCACGTAAACAGCCACGTTGGGCTAGGGACAAAACTGAACCTTCTAAGCTAACTTCAGGAACTAGATTGTTGAGCTTTGAACCAAAGTTGATTAATGAATTTTTTTTCCCCGAATTACACAGACAACTCTGACACTCAGCCTATGAACGTACATACGCAAACCCTATTCCTATGAACATCTTCAAAGACTGAGCCGGCAAATCCTCGAGATTGACGAAGTCACTACTGGCGCCTCGCTGTCGACAGTCACGTCGCCTACTGCTGAACGCACAACGCCGTTAAATCCTAGAAAATTCGCTCCCACGGAGAGTCGAACCCAAGATCTGAGGTGCTACTGAGGCTCTTGTAAGTTGTAACCAGTAGGCTACAGGCCCTTTTTGCCTAAAAGATACATCGCTTGATATTCCTTTTAATTCCTTCGTAAAAAAAAGTATTCCTTTTAATTCTAAAGAAAACTATAACAGCTCCACAAGCCATCCCACATGGAGCAATCCAAGCACCCTCACACGTAGGGCCATCATAACCATTGAATGGTAAACCTATTATGTGGGGAAACTACCTATCACTGACAACAACTTGGCATGAATGTATTGCCATTGTGCAAATGTAAACATTGTTGCCATATCTGCATCTATCCTAATCACTTCACCTATCTAGTTTCCTTTTCGTGACAGCGCATATCTAATTAGAGCATTCACAGTTCATTTCACCTATTTGAAACCATGCATAGTATGATTTAGTTTGATGATGTTGTAAAGACTACCACCAACTCAAACTCAATGGTTCTGTTTTTACCTAGCTACTACTCATCTTAACTATTGATAAGGAATGGTTAACATGACAATATGTGATTGCTAGAAAATCTTTGATCCTTTAAGTGAGCGCTCTCTGCAGATGGAGGTGGTGCAATTTCGAGTGTTAAGCACCGGAATCACGTATATTCAAATTCAGAGCTATTGTTCCCACAGATTGATGTCCCGTTGGAACAAATTGCATACAAGCGTATTTACATCGCAAAGAGGTAACCACTGTACGTGCCAACTTGCAAGCAAATAACACGTCAACATTCTTTCAGCCACTAGCTTCACTTCAGATTCTACGATCCTCCACATCATTCCATCCCTTGCCTATAAATAGCCCTCACATACTCGGCAACCCATCTGCAATAAGAACACCCACACCCACACAGCAGCAAACACAAAACATGGGTTCCCTAGGCCCATCGACCACCGTGAGTAGCATGAGCATGGCGAAGGCAGTGGCAGCCAGCGCGATTACAAAGAACGGCGTGGTTGCTGTTGGCGATCAGCAGCAAGGAGGCCACCGCAAGAACTGCAGCAGCTACGCCTTCCAGATGCCGCTGCACTACCCGCGGTACAAGAAAGCTGACTACGAGACCATGCCGGAGTGGCGAGTCGACTGCCTTCTCCGGGAGTACGGCCTCCCCGTCACCGGCGACCTCGACTGCAAGAGAAAATTTGCCATGGGCGCCTTCCTCTGGCCCGACCAGTACTGAAGAAACAGGATCATGTGTGTCGCAGAGGTACCAGCTCAGATGATCGAGCAGACGAGCAATCGCAGTAACCGGGGCTTAACTGCCGATCAAGAGCTTCTGCCCTGTGACCCAGCTCCGATCAGAAGCACGGGCAAGGCTGTGAACATCATATCGGAAAAGATTACGCACTTGATGATATCAGTATTGTTCTACTGGCTTGTATAATTTCTTCTTCCTGGCACCCTCTGCTATGTTTTGTAGCCATATGTACCCAGAAGCTATATGGATGTTCGTATGCTCCATGGTACATGTATCTATGTATATTAATAAACAAAGTTAATTTCTTTATTAGTAACACATTTTTATTTGCATCACTGCTTCAGCTACATCCATGTAGATTTTTAATGAAAACAACAACTGGATCATTTTTATTGTGTTTCCCGGCGCCTATGTTCATTTCACTCTAACTTATAAACTCGGTACGTTGTTGCACGATAAATTCAGTTAAAGGAACCCAAGGAATCATAATGGCGCTTACAATTTTCTCTATGTTTGGCACCAGTGAAACCATTTCTCATCAAATTTTGTAGAAGCATGAGGATGCTGATTAACATTGTATTTCACAGTGATTCTCTCGTCGCCTCTATTAAAAACAAACAATGTTTTGAATTTGAGTCAGTACATATGTCAATTGCGAAATGCATCACTTGAAAAGATCTTGAAACAAATTCTCTTTTAGAAAAATATTTTTAAAAATACTTTCAAGAAAATACGACCGTCACAAAAATCATTCCTCGCATGGAACTTTAAAAATTGCAAAATGCATCACTGAAGGATCTTTTGTGGATTGTTAAGGTACTTTGTTTTGGAGAGGACATAACCTGATTCTTTATGGCCTTGTCTATAAGATGGGAATTTTACGATGTTCTAGTAGGAATACTGTCCCCTATATAATGTTTGTGAACATCCCTTTAGTATTTTGGTTCTAACACATGACACAGGGATGCATTTTGCAATTTACTCTTTCTAATGCAAACACTCGAAAAACCTTGATACAACAAGTGTCATGGTGCAATCATGTACCAGAAGTTGATGTACTCCTCTCCTCTATATCAGTCATGTAGCATTGGACAGCTAGCTCTTAACCTTTGCTGTCCAACAACCCAAAACCACGCCCTATTAATGACTCGCCAAGAAACTCTCTGCACTATCAACTTGGCTCGGTTTCATGCAAGCCAGGTAACTCCATAGTCACCTATCAATCACTGCCGTTCCAAGATGCTCGAACACCTGTTTGCGGCTACCATTGCGTACATGACATTCAACTTCAACTAGTTTATTGCCTCATAATCATTCAGTGATGTTGCTTCTTGAGGCCACGTCTCAGATCAATCAAATACAGGACATTGGATGGAAGATGGATGCATGGTCCTAAGTTCATTTGCTCTGCCATCTCTGACAGTGACGCCGGCGAGCAATGTGGTGCCCTGAGGCCGATGGCTTCTTGCCGGCGTGGTGGAACACGACGCTGTCAGAATTTATTGTTGATGTGTATCGATTGTTCGCGGGAATTCTGAAGCCTAACGTTATTTCAGCAGAGATGGATGGAGAAGGGGACACGAATTGTGGTACTGCTGGCTGCATTCAGGCTCCATCGTATCGTATTATTTATTATTAGAGACAGTTATTTGATTCTGCTGGCCACGCATCATCCATCGGATGCGATAAGAATGCTCTCGAGACGATGATTATAGCTTCTGAATTATTGCACTTTTGTGGTGTTTTTGTGAAGCTTGTTTGATTTTTCTGTCACATCAAAATATACTCTGTATAAAACTAACTCACCGTATGATGAGTGTCAATGATCGAAACGGCAATTTGAGTAGCATCTAGAACAAGAGCGGAAGCATTGCAAAAGGGAGTATGAATTTAAAATCTAAAGAAAAGAGAAGAATTTTGGGAATTGGAAGACCTGAGAAACATGGAACCAAGTCAACCAACCTTCGCAAAAAATAAAAATAAATAAATTTTTTTGAGGTGTATAAAAATAAATAAATAAATAAAGAAGAAAAAAGAAGAAAGAAAGAAGCCTATCGGCTGGTCCTGTTGGGCCTGACCCAATGCAGTAGCCTATTCATTACTCAGCCACGGCCCAGAAGTCATCGGGCCGGCTTGTCAACAGAAGTCTCGTCTTGCCGCCTCCACCATGGCTTACTGAGTCACAGTAATCTCAGTAATTCCACTGTATCTGTGCCACCCCTCATCAGCTCATCTCAATAGCTGAACCATTGACTGTAAACATGGTTCCATACCCTTGTACGCCAATCAACAAGAGAACGAATCATCATATCTTATTATGGAAGAAATCGACCTAACAACTAGGAAGGATTTTGATCAGTTTCCTAACAAAAAGCAGTTGCAGATAAATATGATCCCATTGTCGATGCATGAACAAGGGCCCATGTATCAATGCTGCGTATATTCAAAGAATTCAAGCAACGCATATAAACCATTTGGAATTGTGGAGTTCGAAAGGTTATCCACAAATTAACAAGCAAGATGGAGGGGAACGTCAGGAGTGCAGGCGAATGATGACCTCCGGCGGCCCCTGGCGCCGGCAGATGGGGCACGTGGGGTGCACGCGCAGCCACTGCTCGATGCAACGCGTGTGGAACGCGTGCCGGCACAACGGCAGCTGCGTCGTCGCCACCCCGCCGTCCCCTACCCTGCCCAGGCAGATCGCGCACTCCTGATCGCGGCCGCCGCCGGCGTAAGCGCCCTCCGCCTTGGTGGCGGGCTGCAGCTTCTGGAGCTGGGCGATGGCGACGGCCGGGAGCTGGATGCTGCCGCGCGGATGGTTCCGAGGGAGCCCGTGGCCGGCGACCCCTTGCGGAGCCTCCTCCTCCTCCTCCTCGTCGTCGTCGGCCTTTCTTCTGCGAAGAGCGGTCAGGCACAGGCGGACGCCGATCACGAAGAAGATGACGGAGGGCAGCCCACCTAGGAGTAGGCAGAGGACGGCGTCAACCGCGTGCCCCCGGAAGAAGCCGACGGCGGCGACCGCGGCAATCGCGATCGCCGCGGCGAAGATGACGGCCGCCTCAAGGAGCTCGATGCCCCAGGGGCAGTTTGTTTGGTGTCGGGCCATGGCGTAACGAGTGCATGCAGGTAGCCGATCGAATTACACGTTTTTTGCGGATCACCAATGTATCTCTGCATATGCATTGACTCGACGTCTCGACGTCGTACGGCGTGGAATTTGTTTCGAGGAACGACTGGATCAGACTGATCGGAGACGGAAATTGTTCTGCCGATTCTACTACTATAGTTTTCTGTTGGGCACTAAAAAACCATGGCCTTTATCTACAGCGCACCGCAAGACACGATTTTGGCTCAACAACACTGCACAATTATGGCTCGTCTACGACACACCGCCTCTCATTCCATGCCTAATTCAACAGCCGAGACCGTTATCGGTATCTGCCTATCTGGTATGAATCAATTCAACACAAGTGTGTGCCATAATGCATAGCGCTGCTAAGAGCACAACTTAAATACGTCTGTGATATGCTATCACAGAGTTCAAAGAGTTCGACACAAGAACTGACCACTCTAGTTAAAGAACATGGAACGTACGAGCTTTCAAGATCGTCTCTGACAAATCCAACCGACTAGTTCAGTTTCACATTATTTATCACACAATATGGTTACAGCAAACGCACAGAGAACCCCTATTATTAACATAAATCTGCTAATTTATCAGGACACATGCCTGTCAATTCTCAAATACACAGAGAGCAACAGATTAAAACATAGTACCAAGTGAACGGGGCAACTGGTGGTTTATGTGCTACAGCCAATCGCGGGTAGAGGTGCTTGCCTCTCCCACATTGTAGTATAATTGCTTCCCAAGATTCATGCCATTAGCAAGCATAGCCACAATATTACCACCACGCACCCTCCCTTCTGGAGCAGTGATTGCTGCGTGAGAAAGAGCGTCCGCAGGATGCACGGCATTGCTGGTCCCTTCACCAAAATTGAAAGAGCTGAACGCATCACTTTCAGGGGCTGTAGGAAAGACCTCCCGATTCACAACGCTGTTCACAGCAAGTCCTGGTGAGCCAATAGCACCAAGTGTCTGGCCACCACGGACTCGACTGTCTTCCACTAGAGCATTGTGTGCGACGCACAGTCCATTCTTGCCTCTTGAAAAGCGTTCGCAAGGAACACTGCCAGCTCCAAGATTCTGTCCTGGTTGGCCCCATAAGCAACGCTTGCCTCCACCATGAGCCTTGCAAAAGTCGGTACTCCCTTGTGCACTCTTATTGCATCCAGCAAATTGACATCGTTTGCCACCACCATGACGGACACAGCAGTCTGTCCGTCCCCTAGCACTCTTGGAGCATCCTGGCACTACACATCGCTTCCCGCCTCCATGCGCAACACAGAACTGGGTGCCACCATGGACACTCTTAGGGCAGCCTTCAGACGAGCAGCGTTTCCCTCCTCCGTGGCCCTTGCAGAAGAGTGTGCTTCCCTCTGCGCCCTTGCTACAATCTGGATGCGTGCATCTCTTGCCACCCCCATGGGACTTGCAGAAATCAGTGCCACCCTGGGCACCCTTTGTGCAACCTTCCTGTTTGCAGCGCCGCCCACCTCCATGAGCAATGCAAAAGCCAGATTGACCCTCCGCACTCTTTGTACAGTTCTCTTTCTGGCATCTCTTTCCCCCACCATGTTTAATACAAAGGCCAGATTTTCCTCTTGCTGCCTTCTTGCACCCTTCATGGCTACAACGGCGGCCACCTCCATGCGCTATGCAGAAATCGGTACGACCCTCGGCACTCTTTGTGCATCCAAAATGCTCGCAGCGCCTACCACCTCCATGAGATTTACAGAAGATGGTTTTCCCTTCAGCCCCCCTCTTGCAACCCTCTCTCTGGCACCTTCTGCCTCCACCATGTGCAATGCAGCGCCCAGATGAACCCCGTGCACCTTTAAAGCATCCTGGTTCTGAACAAATTTTTGTGCTGCTACATCGCTGTTGCGGGCTGACAATTGCGGAAGAACAGGCTACTGGATCTTTGGGTAGTTGCAGCATAGGTGGCATTGAAACAGGACCATGTGACTGACCGGGGCTAGAAGGTAACAGGTAAGGGAGTAGCTTACTACCCGATTTCTGGCGACCTGTTGTTGACCCTTCATCAACTGTTGGCACTGACGCCATATCGTACGCCTGCGGCAGTACGCTGTGATCTTGGACGGCCATATTAAGGTCCGTATCAGTAACAACAGATTCTGATGGTCCGACAGTCAAAGATAACTTAAGATCCATCACAGGATGCTGCACTGAAGCTCTCTTAGCACTACCAAGTTCTGAAGTACCTTCATTGCATAGACTGAACTGAGAATTTAGGTCCAAGTCAATAAATGATCGGTCATTCCTATCCTTTGCAGCAGAAGAAAGGGTGCAGCATGTGCTCATGCTCTGCTTGCTGGAGTCAGAGGAGCTTGAGGAAGTACCTAAGCCAAGTGACAAGTCAACCCACTTCCTCTTCAACTCCCTTGACATAAAAAACGTGCTGTCTTGGGCAAGCACATCAATTTGTGTCGAACAAGCTCCTGGTTGCATGACTACTGACCTCACACTGCTCCAGTTTCTAGGGGTATTTAGATTCGATGATTTGTCAGTAAATCCAGAATGTTCAAGTGTATGATCCATTGCTCCTGATTGCTGAGAAGTACCATGAAACTCTACCAATCTTTCATGGATATAAACATCTAGCTTCACTTCTGGGTCACATAATGCAATGAAAGAGGAGTTAGAAATTTAATCTTGTTAGTAGCCCCTCTGTCTCTGTGCATCCTCCACTAACAAATCCAGAAGTATCATGACGATCCATTTGTTGGCACTTATGATGGAAAGAGATGCTGTTTTTTCAGTAGTAGGGCTACACCTCAGAAGCAACTGACGACACTTTCATCAGACCAGATTGTGAATTAGATATCTGCATGGTTGGAAAATATACAAGACAATGTGAACATATGTGAATTGTGAAAAGAGTACATTACAGAAAACTGATACACAGAATACAGAAAAAAGGAGAACAAATAGAATGGTAATGCACGCAACAGAGAATCAGTTTAGGAGTTAGTGTGTCCTGCTTTTTTTTTCAATTTAGTTTATTGTTCAACTGAAGAGACTCAGGTTAGTTCCTGTGGTAGAAAATCCACATACCAAACGCAAATACTACAATTCCCCTTTTTTGATTACCTTCTGAAAACTATTCCATGCACGCATAAATCGGGATTTGAATCTTAGAAGGATGCTATATTTACGCATCTTTTTTTTTCTTGGAAAGATATGTGGTGAAGTTTTTCAACAAATATTCTTATAGATTTCAAAGTACATGTGACTATAAGATGCAATATGATCAAAAGATGTATCTTTACACGCAGGAAATGAACACTAATAACTATTAAGCCCTAGAAAGGGTAAAAGAACACTATTATTCGCATGGCACACTCAAATCATCAGACGATCAAACCATCAAAAGTAGCAGCACTGCACTATGGATTGACTATCAACGTCACAGGAATATTCTGCATTTTTTGTCAGCAACAACATTAGAAACAGAATTTTGTTAAGACTGAACAGTACCAGCTCTAAGAGCAGCCATTCTGCTGAATCACTCGTAGTTAATATTAAAGAAGCATCTTTATGCCCAGGAGTGGAATCTATTTAAGCACGAGAAGGGATAAACATCACAAGAATATTCTAGATTTAGATCAGCACGAACAGGTGAAACGGATCAAGCAAGCAATATAAATTAATAAAATCAGCTATTCTGCTGAATCACAAGTAGTCAATCTTCAGGAAGCATATTTGCATCTAGAAGGGGAATCTACTAAGTACTAAGTACCAGCAAGGAAAGGAAAAAGAAAAAAAGGAAGATCCCTGGCTTAGCACACTCAATACGTAGAACAAATCAAAACCATCTAAAGTGGTAGCACCGCTCTCTAGACAGATATCGCAGTCAGCCACTTTATATCTCAAAAGGCATGACATGAATGCTCTGCTTTCGTATCAGAACCAACAGGTAAAATGGAACTTTGTCGCAAGATTCAGCGATATCAAGATGATAAGAGGTTCGGAATCACTGGCAGTTGGTCTAAAAGGACGCATCTTTGACATAAACGAATGGACTATATTAAACATTAGAAGAGGAAGAAAAATGGAAAACATCTTATACAAGTGAGTAACCAATAGGAAGCTGAGAACAAAAGATATAAGTGAGCATCGATACTGATAGCCAAGCTCAGATTATGAGGCCAAATTTGACACGAACCTAAGTAATCTAAGCTGAAACCGCGAGATCGCGCATGGGAGGAATTGATCAGCGCTCTTACCTCAAGAACTCTCAAACTAACTCAAGCTTCCGTAAAACACCAAGGCCGCGAGATGAGATGCTACCACCAGGCACCAGCGCCAAGAACAGAGACCTCCTACAGGGAACGCGGCGCGGAATCTGTGTCGATTTCTTCTTCTTTAAAAAGAATTTAAGGCCCCGCACGGGCCGCACCGGTCCACGAAGGCAGAGACAATGGACCGATGAACAGCCAGGGTAAGCGACAAAGAAACAAACAGCAACGCGCGTGGCGTCCGGACGGGAAGGAGCAAACCGACCTGGAGTGGCGCGCGGAGGGCGGAGGCGCCGAGGCGGCGGCGTCGTCGGTAGCGGAGGGGCGGCGGCCTTGCTGGAAAGGGAGGGGAAAGCGAGAGGGAAATGGAAGTGGACGACACGGACAAGTGGAGTCGAGTCGAGAGGAGAGGAGGGCCTCGTTGTAAAGATTGGCGAATCTGGCCGCAGATTGCTGCGTCGACACCGCTCAGTTTCTTATTGGACCCGACTAATGGGCTACCGGTAGCCAGATAGGAAGATCTGGCTATCGTTTAGCTGCACCAGTGCATCGTCAATATCTAGTGGCATAATTCCCTTGTCTTGTTTTTTCTCCTGATAATATATTTTTATTGTTCAATATCTTAATTCACGAGTATAGTGGTGCCTGGTGGTGAGTACATCGCCAATATCTAGTGGCATTGCAAGCGTGGGTCTACGAGGGCCACGGCCTGTTTCAGCTCCCAAAATCTTTTTAACCACTCGTGTGTGGCCAACGAACCTCAGCCACTAGACAAGGGACAAACAAGGCAAAATGTAATAGGCGTATGGCTCTGATAGGCTTGGCTTTATTTGTCATACAGAATTTGTATATAACAATAATAATAATATTAACATAGTATGTTCGATGAAATTCAAAACACAATGTGTACACATGAGATCAAATTTATACTTCTTTCATGGTTTCATTGGTACGTGCGTCAGCACTAATGCAACATGGTCAAGCTATCGATAGCCCTGGAATATCTGAGGTCATAGGACAAAACGGAGGGATGTATTGGGTACCTTTTCGCGTGGATTTTGCCTTTCGAGACACTTGGGGTTTGCGACTGACATGTCCCCATTTCATGCGCAAGCTTGCACATATATACTCGTTGCATATTTGCTATTTATATTGTTTTATTTTGAATATGTAATAAAAAAACACATGTTTGCATTTATCAATGAGAAACTAGAATATTATAATTTATTCTCCTCAAAATGATAAAATTAACAAACAATCGGCTTATCACAAGTCCCCTTCAATTAAGATGTATCGAGGGAAATCTTGTGATCCAAAAAAACAATTTCGCAGTTCATCTTGGTAGAAACGAATTAATCTATACTTAGGATCACGTGGTCGACAGGTCCTATGGAGACTGAAATGTAGATTAAGGGTGGATGTCGGAAGAAAAGGACGGTCGTCGTGTGGGACCATTACATTACACATCTGATTATCGTATGTCTCGACGTGTATCCAAAGTATCCCAAGAAAAAAACCTTGGGTACAGCTAATCCGTGAACAGCCAGCCATCGCACTGTAAAAATAGGATAGGTTCGATCTATGGTCATTGGGGGCCTCTAAAAGGATCTACTAAATTCATCTAGTTGTTCTAAAGAATCAAAACGGTCGGTTATTAATGGAATTCCTTGTCGGCTTTCCGTAAACATTTGTACATTTGAAAGTATTTGTTATAAAATGATCATGTGTGTGTGTGCGCGCGTGTGTGTATGTGTGATTTGAGGAATGACCGCATACAGCAGCAGTTTAATTAGAATCAATAATCTCATGTGCAAACCAATTGAACTTTGAAAATACATATAGTGAGATCAATCAAAAGTACAGCCAAAAAAGAAAGGAAAACAATTTTATAATTTGCGGAGGTGCATGTGCGTTCCATACACGAGTCACGGTGACACGTAATCCAGCCGATATTTTACTGACGCAAACATGGGAATCAACGGAAAGACGACGCTGCTTTGCAGTTGCAGGCAAGTTGGGGCCTTGCAGCTCGCGCGTGCGTGACAGAGACAGCGATCGGATCTGGCATAGCCTCATAGGGAAGCACGTTGTAGGGTGGAAATTACGCCGAAACACGCATGCAAAATGCGGTGCAGCCAGCAGGAGTCTTTGGAGCCGGTGAGAGTGCGAAGGTGGCGAAAAGGACAGTACCCGATCGATCGAGCCATCGAGGATGGAGGAGGTAGCATGTCGACATTGTGTTGTGCGAGTCACCTGACCTGACGAAATTGCTGTCCACATGAGACGCCATAAGAAGACTATTTTGTAAATACGACTCGACGACGTTGACGGATTATATAGTCTCCAATCGTCAAGCATGGCCAATACTAGGTACCATGCCCCGTGCGTGCTCGAATAGTTTTCAACACCATAGTCTTGAAGCAAGAAGCATGAATGGTAACAACTATTTTCCATCGAGAGCCCATGCATCTCCATAGGCCAAAATGATGTTTCCGCGGCTGGAGATCTTGGCCCATATTGACGGGGAGGCCATGGAGCAAAGGAAAGAGCCGAGAAGACTGAAAGATTAAGTTTCACATCAACGTGCCCAAGGAAAAGGAGCCCAACGGCCATGCCAAACAGGTCAAGCCTAAGGATGTGAATCCATGATCAACAAGTCAACATAAATATTTCCTATTTCATTTTAAAAAAATGACTTTCATTTCAACATTTTTTTTTTTTTTTTTTTGCGGTGGATTTCAACGTTTTCTTTATAGTCTCAACATTCTTTATATTGAAATGCTATATTCAACACGTTGATCTACTTGTCAGTAAATGTTGAATGAAGCCTTCCCTAATGATATTGCAAATGTGATTAGATTCTTTTTATGTTTTCACACTAATTTTTAAAATCTATTGATAGTCAAAGTTTTAAAAAATTTAATTCAATCTTAGTCAAAACATCAAACAGGAGTAATTTTGCAATAATAGTCTTAGAACTTCTTATGTATGAGTTATGGTAACCCAAAAGAATGTTCATCATTGAGCCCAGTTGGGTTCGTTTTGATCTTTTGGGATTTTTTTAGGCTAGTCTTGATGTAATGATGAATTATTGGAACAGCTACATGCATTGGTCGATGCAAAGTCTGGAATATCAAAATATATTCTCTTTATTTACAAAAATCATTGAGCCCAGCACTTTTTTTTTGCTGGGAATATAACCATTACTCAACCATTGCCAAATTGTCGGCAGCCAGTTTCAGAATACAATCTGGGAAAACATCCAAGATTGCAATTGTGCAATACTTTCTAAATAGAATTATATAGATTGTTCAAAAAATTCATAACATTTTCTTTCCTTCTTTAATGAAAATTTTCCTATTTATAGAGCAACAATCGAATATCTATCCAATAGTGTTGAGGCCTCATTGGGAAGCCTCTTCCCTTCGGCCCAAGAGCAAAACAAAATCCTCCACCACCCATCACAACCCTAGACATCGCTCGCCCACTCCCTTATATACCCTGTTACCCTTCCGCTCCCTAGTCGACGGCTCCCCTTTCCCCTCACACGGTTGGCGGCGTTCTCTTCGCCTCGCCATGCCCCCCACTTCCCACCCATCGCAACCTTGATCCCGTTATCTAGCCAATCGTCGACGTCCTCCTCTGCCCTCTAGGCAACAACACCTTGCGGCTCCCCAACAAAAATTCGCTCACCACACCTAGCCTTCCAGATCGCTGAACCCTAACCCTAAGCTCGGCAGCGCATCATGGTGAGGAGCTAGGTGGTTAGTGTCACCAGGTGGGAGAACTAGGAAATCCGCAGAGGGGTGGGCGGAGGACAGTTGCTTTTGCCCTGGGCGGAAGAATAATTCCGCCGCATCCGTCCCTCCATTTCCATGGAGCAGAATGGCGGCGGCGCCAAGCACTCAAAGCACTTCACCGGCATCTTCCTTCGCATGGGGCTTCTCGACCTCGCCATGCCTCCTGCCGGAGTA
Organism: Eragrostis nindensis; assembly: GCA_012490785.1. Classification (NCBI taxonomy): domain Eukaryota; kingdom Viridiplantae; phylum Streptophyta; class Magnoliopsida; order Poales; family Poaceae; genus Eragrostis; species Eragrostis nindensis. The sequence goes on from JAAXCT010001250.1 coordinate 92,739, forward strand.
TTCACTCGGCTTACCCACCTCACCCTTAATGGCGTCCAGTTCCAGGGTCCATGCGAGCTCAGTGATGCCGTCTCCTCACCGCGCGCAGTGCCCATGCTTGGATTTGTCCAACATAATATTTTTAATTGTCCAACATAGTATCTTTTCTTCCTAGTCTTTATTAGATTTGTCCAACATAATATTTTTAATTGTTGGTAAATAGGTATCTCTAGAATACACACACACACACACACAACACACACACACACACACACCCACACACACGCACACGCACACACACACGCTACAATACGCATGACACATAGGAGTATATAAAATCTGCATGTGTGTGTTTTAATTTGGTTGCTGCAAGTATTAGCTGCTTCGTCTCCGTTAGTTAATTGTACGAAGCAGCGCATGACGTGATGAATTCCATGGAACCACTTCGATCGAGCATTTGAGCCACAAGTGTACGAGGGCGACGTGCTGCTGGAAAGCACAACATCCACTAGTTAGCTGAGATTTTAAAATCTTAGTCAACCACTGTCGTCGTTGTTCGTTGCCTTCGTCATTCGATCTCCGGACCCCGTCAGAGTTCCCGCCAAGGAGCCATGCGTTTTGCAGACCAGAGCAGAGGCAACGTCAACTGAGCATGGCAAAGCGTATTGCATCCAGACAACGACCACGCGTGTAGACATGTACAGCATGCGCGAACGGTGAGGCTTTCGCAAGGGACTTCGCCAAGGCATCGCAATGGATCAGAAGATGCCCGCTGGCAGGGATCGATGCCGGGAGAGGTGAGGACGTGAGTTTTGACAGCAAGGTGATCAACTATTGATGGTGGCAGAGAAGGCAGTTGAATGATGATCATAGGTAGCAAAAATGTACAATATTCCATCCGTGTGCCCATTTATCAACTCATCCAGTCAATATAAATGGTAAATTCGTTTTATGAGAACATGGCAGAAACAAAAACCGAATAAAAAATTCACCTGCGGTTCACCGCAGATGTTTATTGCAACATTATTTCAAATTAAATAAAACAAATGTAAAACATGGGAAAACAAACACTTTTGTATCTTTCACAACATTTTGAAGCCAACCCGATTGACGACGTCGTACAATCAGTAGTTGTTGATCCTCTTGCAGTGGCGCCTGACCTCCAGCGGCATCCCCGCCGGCGGCGGTATGTTCCCCATCTTCACCATGGCATTGGCGAAATCCCTTGCGAACGCCTCGCCGTCCTGGCTGTACATCTCCACCAGACGGTCCAACGGGCCGCCGCAGCCGTAGAGCGCCTGGTCCGACGTGAGCAGGCCGCGGCGAGCCACCAGGTCTTTGTAGTAGGCGTTGTCGAACCGCATGGGGCTCTGCTCGTCGAACGGCGCCTCGGCGTCGTCCTCGCCGGCGCCGCAGGTCTGACGGCGCATCTCCGCGAAGGCCGGGTCGATCTCGCCGGCGCCGCCTTCGCCGTCGTAGCCGTAGATGCGGGCCCGGTAGTTGTGGCACCGCGCCTTGCCGACGGTGTGCGCGCCGGACAGCGCCGCCATGTCGCGCGCGTCGAGGCCGTGGGCGGCGAACGCGGCGATGAGGGCGGTGACGTTGTCGTGCGGGCTGGGCAGGTAGGCCTCGGCGGCGGACTTGTTGGCGGCGCGCGCGTCCTTGCGGCCCAGCGGCACGGTCCACGCCGGCCCGCCGAGCAGGGCCACGGCGTCGCGGGAGGCGAGCGCCAGGACGTCGGCGCAGGAGACGGTGCCCGGACAGGCGCGCTCGAGGTGGGCCTTGATATCGTCGATGAGGTCGAAGGCGGCGAGGGAGTCGTTCACCTCGGAGTCCTTGTCGCTGTCCAGGTCGCTCGTGCTGTCCAGGAGCACGGACGCGTCGCAACCCTGTCGTTATTGCATCGACCACGAACATCGAAACCAAATCAGCTGCTATATAAACTCATCGAATTATCTAGCTAGTGGAAATTACCAGCAATGAGATTAAGTCACTCACATTGACGAAGCAATCGTGGAAGAAGAGGCGGAGCACGGCGGGTGCCATGGCGGGCTCGGCGGCGATCTTCCACTCCATCACGGAGCGCACGACGTGCTGCACGCTGGGGCAGCTCCTGTCGTAGTAACCGGCCGAGAGAGGGTCGTAGCCGTTGGCTGCGCACGCGAGAAGAGCGCAGACGATCAGTGGCGCCAACCAAGAGGAGCTCGCCATGGCTGGCTCACGAGTGAGTGATGGGAAGCTCTTTTGATTGGAGGATGAGTTGCTGCCTTGCTTGATGAGCTAATGATTGAAGATGGAGATTGCAGTGGATGATTGCGATGAACCATTAGGCGTCGTCCCTCTTTTATATGCCTCTCCTCCTGCCGCCATCGTGCGCGTAATACTACGTACCTGCCTCTTCTATGCGCGTCCACGTGCGAGGAGACATGGTCTCTCATCTCTGGTCTACAGGCATGCCGAGGTCATGGAAACTAGACGAGGTCTGAATTCCTGTTATGAACTAGTATGATGGCCCGCGTATTTGCACGGTTAGTATTGTATTATATTGAATGTCTTATCAATTTTATACTTTATCATCGTTATTTCTATCATTATTAGTTTGAGTTAATTGTTTCTATGCAATTATAAATTTGTATATCTTTTCTCTCATAGTTGGTTGTCATCCTAGCTCGGTGTCTGGCTCACTTGTTCGTCACGTTACTTGGCTAGTCGTTGTGCCAGCTCGTTATTTGTCCTGTATACTCTCATTCTCTCGTGCAAAGGCTACTACCTCCACGCATCACTCCTTCCATTCCCTTTGCCTTCCTGACCCTGTTGTTAGGTTGGTCATTTGTCCAGCTTATTGTTCAGATTGCTTGCTTCTCACCCCCTTGTTTAAAGCTTTCCTCACCCCCCCCCCCCCCTCCCCCTTCTTGCTTCGCTCCAATTTGTTTTTCGGCTCACCTGCTCGCCCCTCTCCCGACTATGGGCTGTCGCTGGTATGCACTAGCACCCTCGCCTGCTTGTCACATTGCTGGATGGTTATCGTCTTAGCTTGTTTTCCGGCTTTGACTGCTCATCATGTCACTCGGCTACACTACTGCTTACATGTGTGAACGTACGCGTAAATATGTGGATCGAAAAAGAAAAAATAATATGAAGATAGGCTCATATTTAAGATGCGTTGCTTATAAAGTTAATGTTAGGAAATTAAAAATATATAAATGTGTTTTGGTCTAATTTTTACATAATAGCAGTGGCAGGTAATTAATAAGACATGTGGGGGGTATTTCGGACTAAATTTTTCATAATAGCAGTGGTGGGTAATTTTTCTTTTTTTTCCTGATTAATGTGGTAATTTATGTAGCTCGTAAAAGAGAATGTGGAGGCTTCATTTCGTGGCCAAATAATAAGTTAATTGATGTAGGTAAGTGTATATTTTTTATTCGCCACCACCATTCCGTTTGACACCACATGTCTAAATGAAGTGTTATCAATGGGCGATCGAGTCATATTTTCAAAAAAAAAAAAAAGCTCAAGAATTGCAGTATATTGTTTAAGTTGAACATTTACGTACGCAATATGTTCAACAAGAGCAAAAGTCTGAGATTCATGCACGTTTGCGAGTAAATTATTTCCAAATTAACAGCAAGACGGAAGAGGTCTGAACATTAACGTATACTAGTTGAATTCCCCGCGTTGCTGCGGAATTCAAATAGATAGAGAGAGTAGAAAAACAGTCAACATGTTTTTTTTTGAGTTAAATGCACCGGAGGTACACGAACTTGTCCGGCTATGCCACTTAGGTCCACGAACTCTCAATTTGCATTTTTGGGTCCATAATCTAAACTAATGGTTCACCGCAGGTCCGTAACCCTTCGGGGAGCTCTTTAATCTGACGTGGCCGCCCTACGTGGATCCAGCGATGCGTGAGACGCACGTGAGGAGGCTGTGCGGATGTAATTTTTCAAAGACCCCCTTTCATTCTTTTCCCCTGTTCGCTTTGTGTTCGTCGACTAGGAGGGGCGGCAGGCGGACTGGGAGGCGGCGATCGGCGGCGACGGCTGCGACCATCCACTGCGCGACGAAGACGCTGGTGACTCCTTCCTGAGTGATTCCTGCTCGGGCCGGCGATCGTGCGGGGGGGGTGGGATCAACAATGCCTCCCAGTTTGCGGAGGAAAGGGGAACCGCCACCAAACTATGGTAAGGAAGTCGAATCCTATACCTTCCTGATTTTTTCATGTAGGGTGTAGTTCTGTAGATGGGTTTGTTGTTAGATGCAAAAGTTTTTAATTCTCAGGGCTAGGGTTTAAGGTTTTGTTGAAATTGGTCGTGATTTTGCAACTGAGATTGATCTGGTCGCGGTTTTGATGTTGTAGGAACGGCTAGTGATCTGTTCTCGATTGAGATTCATCATGGTGGACTTTTTGTTGGACAAGATGTAAACCGGGCTTACATAGATGAAAAGGTTGACTGGTTTGATTATTGTGAGGCCGATACTTGGTCTGCATTGTGGTTAGATGACTTTGCTCATGAACTTGGCTATGAAAAAAATCCATCTATGAAGACATACTGGTTGCTACCTGACAAGACCCTTGCTGATGGTCTAAGGATAATCAGCAGCGATGCAGACACAATCATTATGGCACAGATTGTAGAGAAGGTACTCCTGTACAAAACCAGAAAGCATCGGCCATGGCCGTCGCGAGCTCCTCCAGGCCGCCTCTGCCGCGAGCTCCTCCATGCCGTCTAAGCCGCGAGCTCCTCCAAGCAGCGAACTCAGCTGCGCGCGCGCGACTCCATTCGTCGCGAGCTCCTCGACTGCGCGCTATCGTCGGCCCGGCGGGCCCTCTCGCCGCGCAGCTCGTCGTGGGCACCCCATCGCCACGCAGCTCGTCGTGGGTACCCCATCACCCTCGCCGACTTTCGCGGCAACAGCCGGACCTCCAGTGCGACGGCGGCGGCGGGTATGGGCGGCCTGGGCGGCGCCACAGGCAGAACAGAGGGAACGAGATTGAGCTGAGCGCAATGGAAAAATGATAGAAAAACGAAGGGTGTCCCTGCAAATATACATAGGCACAGCTTAGGCACGCATCGCTGGATTCCACGTAGGACGGCCACGTCGGATTAAAGAGCTCCCCGAAGGGTTACGGACCTGCGGTGAACCATTAGTTTAGATTATGGACCTAAAAATGCAAATTGAGAGTTCGTGGACCTAAGTGGCATAGCCGGACAAGTTCGCGTACCTTCGGTGCATTTAACTCTTTTTTTTTTTTTTTGGGAGGGAACAGTCAACATGAATGAATAGACAACTAGACTCATAGCATGTTCCTGCAGCATAATCCAGTGCCGCCGCAAGGTGGGGATTATGGTACTGGTACGCAATGAAACCTAACAACAATATCAAGCTGAAATCAGGAAACTTAGGAGCTATATTGAAGAATATTACAAATGGAGGATAGATGAAAATTGAAGCAAAAGAAGTGATCCAATAATGACATGGACATTAGTATCTGAACGGAAATATGGGAGATTAAAAGCTTGGACAGTTTAAAAAAGAATACCAGGTTCCATGGAAAGCTGCAGGTAGTGGGCGCAGAAATTTCATGGACCACGTCGAATGTAAATGACTGGCAAATCTGATCCTTCTAAACAGAATAGTTGTACTGAAACATAGATATTACTGACATATTCTACCTGGAAGGCAACTTGAACATTAATCCATCTTCTCTGCTCATATGACTAATTGCAAAAAGAGACGGCTATTGCAATGACCGGCCAAATCTTCTTACTTCTGCGTGTTCGATCACCTTGGAACTGGAGAGTTGTATTGAAACATAGATATTAGGTTCATATTTTGACATGAAAGTACGACTTGTGCAGTAATCCATCTCTGAATGTTCGGTTCAGAACAAAGATAGAGGCAGCTATTGGCAACCAAAGGCCGAATTGATGTGAAATTAGCCGATCGAGAGATCAAAGTGGGAGACATAACAAATCAGCGGAGAACAATATAATTTGTACTTGTGTGAGTAAAATTAACATTCAGACAACATAATACATAATACTGAGCCATTTCCTCAAACACACTGCATGCTCACAGGAAGGAGGCTTTTCAATAATCTTACCAGTGCAGGGATGGATGGCGATTGGAATCACCTTTGCGCGGTTGGGGAAAAGACAATCAATCATTCATAACTGTGTTGGTGCCAACCTCCGACCTCGAGTCAGGCTAACAGCGGCCATGGGAACAGGATTGACATGGTGGACGATTAGATGGTTGCAGCCAGACCACCCATGTCATGAGCGGACACCCACCATGGAATGTTGCCGCCATTTGGTGCGACCACTCGGCATCGATGAGGAGCAGAGGCGGCGCAAGCATGGACGATTTGTTTGTTCTGAGATTCATCCATTTGTATCCAATAGATAGGGCGTTCATCAGTTACAGCAGATCAGTGGACAACAGTTTCTGGGCCTTGATGAGGACACACACGGCAACTAATTAAGGTTGCAGGAGAGCATTGAACGTGAAGGCAATGGCAGATTGGCAGGCACTTCCTGCTGGCGGGGGCGTAAAGCCGCCTGTTCAACTACTTCACTTTGCTGAGAGCGAAGCACGGGTTTGAACGGCCAAGCGGAGGCTAAGATGGAGATCTGACGGTGATAATAATTCGAATGACGTGGCTCAACAGGGTGAGAGTTTTAGAAGAATTGATTGTGCTTAGTGGGTATGAACTTTATAGATATTATAGATAACATCAACATGGTATTCGTTCCAATTTGTAGCAGTCGTCCAGCAAATGCAGTCAACATTTTGACAATAGGAGACATGCTTATGCTCCTCCAACTACCTTCCAATTGTTAAATATCACAATGATTAGTAAGAGGATAAATCACTATCAAGCTAATGTCAGAAGTTGCCGAAGATTGTCAAGATACGAGAAATGAAATAGGTAGCGTATGGTCATAAGGTAAATCACTATCAAGCTAGTGGAGGAAACTTGTAATCTCTTGCCATTTTGTCCGAACCCCCCTGTTCTGTTCCTCCCACCTCCCTGACGGGACGGATCGACCTCGTCTGAGTTTCCATGACCTCGGCATGCCTGTAGACCAGAGACCATGTCATCTATAATCATGCGCTCGCACGTGCACGCGCATAGAAGAGGTAGGTAGGAGACGTAGGAGTACGTTGTATAACACGGACGATGGCGGCAGGACGAGGCATATAAAAGAGGGACGACGCTCCACGGTTCACCGCACTCATCCACTGCAATCTCCTACTGCTTCATCAATCATCAGCTCATAAAGCAAGGCAGCAACTCATCCTCCGAGCAAAGAGCTTCGCATCACTCACTGGTGATCAGCCATGGCGTCGTCCAGCAAGAGCTCGTCTTGGTTCGCGCCACTGATCATCTGCGCTCTTCTCGCCTGCACGGCCAACGGCTACGACCCTCTCTCGGCCGGTTACTACGACAGGAGCTGCCCCAGCGTGCAGCACGTCGTGCGCTCCGTGATGGCGTGGAAGGTCGCCGCCGAGCCCGCCATGGCGCCCGCCGTGCTCCGCCTCTTCTTCCACGACTGCTTCGTCAACGTACGTGATAATTAATCTCGCTGCTTGTGATTTCCACTAGATGATTCGATGTGCTTATATAGCAGCTAATTTGTTGATCGATGCGACGACAGGGGTGTGACGCGTCCGTGCTCCTGGACAGCACGAGCGAGCTGGACAGCGACAAGGACTCCGAGGTGAACGACTCCCTCGCCGGCTTCGACCTCATCGACGACATCAAGGCCCACCTGGAGCGCGCCTGCCCGGGCACCGTCTCCTGCGCCGACGTCCTCGCGCTCGCCTCCCGCGACGCCGTCGCCCTGCTGGGCGGGCCGGCGTGGACCGTGCCGCTGGGCCGCAAGGACTCCCGCGCCGCCAACAAATCCGCCGCCGAGGCCTACCTGCCCAGCCCGCACGACAACGTCACCGCCCTCATCGCCGCGTTCGCCGCGCAGGGCCTCGACGCGCGCGACATGGTGGCGCTCTCGGGCGCGCACACCGTCGGCAAGGCGCAGTGCCACCACTACAAAGCCCGCGTCTACGGTTACGACGTCGAAGGGGGCGCCGGCGAGATCGACCCGGCCTTCGCCGAGCTGCGCCGTGGGACGTGCGGTGCCGGCGGGGACACCGCCGAGGCGCCGTTCGACGAGCAGAGCCCCATGCGGTTCGACAACGCCTACTACAAGGACCTGGTGGCGCGGCGAGGCCTGCTCACGTCGGACCAGGCGCTGTACGGCTGCGGCGGACCATTGGACCGTCTCGTCGAGATGTACAGCCAAGACGGCGAGGCGTTCGCTAGGGATTTCGCCGTTGCCATGGTGAAGATGGGGAACATACCCCCGCCGCCGGGGATGCCGGTGGAGGTCAGGCTCCACTGCAAGAGGATCAACAACTATTGATTAGTACACCACGTCGCCGATCGTGTTGGCTTCATCTGATGCACATACATTCGTAGTTCCATTTGATATTTTACAAAGGTGTTTGTTTTACCATTTTATTTATTTATTTGATTAATTGTAAAATAATGATGCAATAAACATTTGTTTTCCATTTGTTAATTGTGTTGGCTTCATCTGATGCAGATACATTCGTAGTTCCATTTGTTAAACATACACATTTAATAAAAAGGTTATAAGAGATACAACTGTGTTTCTTTCCCAATTTATTGATTATTTGATTTTTTTTTATAATAATGTTGCAATAAAATTTTGGGAAAAAGTCCATTTTGCTTCCCTGAAAACTTAATTTTGTCCATTTTACCCTTTAACAAAATGATGCCTCACTTTATTCTCCCAAACAAATCCATTCGGTGCGATATACACCCTATTAAAGTTTTTCTTTTCTGAGCCTACAAGGGGAATTTGAAGCTCAAATTTTGCATCATGACAACTCACACGACAACATATGTATTTTTTATGTTGTTTACCTAGCTAATAGCAATTAATGACATTCAAATGATATTAAAAAATAATTAAACTATTTTAATATAGGGTATTGGGGGAACTATTATTATGCAAAATTTGAGATTCAGTTTCCACTTGTAGGAGGAGAAATTAAAAAAAAAGATAAACTTGGAGAAGATTACATGTTCGATCTTGTGTGCTTTTTGAAATGTCGGCAACTGTAGAATTTTGATCGGCCACCATTCCATTTGACGCCACATGTTTAAATGCAGTATTGTCAATCGGCGACAGAGTCATGTTCTGGAAAAGAAAAATCAAGAATTTGGGATGTATTGGTTTAGTTGAATATTTAATAAGCAACAATAAGAACAAATAGTGCAGAAGTCGAGGTTCATATTCATATGTGCGTAAATGACTTTCCAAATAACAATTTGGTTCTGGTCAGAACATGTTATATGTTCTAACTCGGATGAGGTTCATGCATATATGCATATACATCATCGTGGTGTTGTTCCAATATGTAGTAGTTGTACAACGAATGCAGTCAACATATGACAATAGGAAATATACTTATGTTCCCACTGGTCACTACCTTTAAATTGTTAAATATAACAATGATTAGTACGTAAAAGGAAATCACTATCAAGTTGACAAAGATTGTCATGTAACAACTAATAAAACTTCTTTTTAGTTTCGTCCAAAAAAAACTTCGTTTTAAATAGTGCCCAAATGTAGTAGTTGCTTGAAGTGCTTTTCCATGTTGCGAAGTTGCGGTTTCGGACCTCGTCAGAGTTTCCATGACCTCGGCATGCCTGTAGACCAGAGATGAGAGACCATGTCTGCTCGCACGTGCACGCGCATAGAAGAGGCAGGTACGTAGTACTAGCTAGTAATACGCGCACGATAGCGGTAGGAGGAGGTATATAAAAGAGGGACGACGGCTCAAGGTTCACCGCACTCATCCACTGCAATCTCCCATCTTCAATCATTAGCTCATCAAGCAAGGCAGCAACTCATCCTCCAAGCAAAAGAGCTTCCCATCACTCACTCGTGAGCCAGCCATGGCGAGCTCCTCTTGGTTCGCGCCACTGATCGTCTGCGCTCTTCTCGCGTGCGCAGCCAACGGCTACGACCCTCTCTCGGCCGGTTACTACGACAGGAGCTGCCCCAGCGTGCAGCACGTCGTGCGCTCCGTGATGGAGTGGAAGATCGCCGCCGAGCCCGCCATGGCACCCGCCGTGCTCCGCCTCTTCTTCCACGATTGCTTCGTCAATGTGAGTGACTTAATCTCATTGCTGGTAATTTCCACTAGCTAGATAATTCGATGAGTTTATATAGCAGCTGATTTGGTTTCGATGTTCGTGGTCGATGCAATAACGACAGGGTTGCGACGCGTCCGTGCTCCTGGACAGCACGAGCGACCTGGACAGCGACAAGGACTCCGAGGTGAACGACTCCCTCGCCGCCTTCGACCTCATCGACGATATCAAGGCCCACCTCGAGCGCGCCTGTCCGGGCACCGTCTCCTGCGCCGACGTCCTGGCGCTCGCCTCCCGCGACGCCGTGGCCCTGCTCGGCGGGCCGGCGTGGACCGTGCCGCTGGGCCGCAAGGACGCGCGCGCCGCCAACAAGTCCGCCGCCGAGGCCTACCTGCCCAGCCCGCACGACAACGTCACCGCCCTCATCGCCGCGTTCGCCGCCCACGGCCTCGACGCGCGCGACATGGCGGCGCTCTCCGGCGCGCACACCGTCGGCAAGGCGCGGTGCCACCACTACAGGGCCCGCGTCTACGGCTACGACGGCGAAGGCGGCGCCAGCGAGATCGACCCGGCCTTCGCGGAGATGCGCCGTCAGACCTGCGGCGCCGGCGAGGACGACGCCGAGGCGCCTTTCGACGAGCAGAGCCCCATGCGGTTCGACAACGCCTACTACAAGGACCTGGTGGCGCGCCGCGGCTTGCTCACGTCTGACCAGGCGCTGTATGGATGCGGCGGCCCGTTAGATCATCTGGTGGAGATGTACAGCCAGGACGGCGAGGCGTTCGCGAGGGATTTCGCCATTGCCATGGTGAAGATGGGGAACATACCGCCGCCAACTGGGATGCCGCTGGAGGTCAGGCGCCACTGCAAGAGGATCAACAACTACTGATTAATTACACCACGTCCGCAATCGTGTTGGCTTCAAAATGTCGTAAAAGTTACAATAGTGTTTGTTTTCCAATGTTGTACATTTGTTTTATTTAATTTGTAATAATGTTGCAATAAACATCTGTGATGAACCGCAGGTGAATTTTTCATTCGTTTTTGTTTCTGCCATGTTCACATAAAACAAATTTACCAATTAGTATATTGATTGGAAACATGCATCTGTCTATTGGGAAGCACAGGGGAAGTGACAACACGGCTGCCATTTGACCGACCCTGGGCGTGCGGGCCGCTTGCATTGGGTTTTCCAAGTCGGAAGTCGGAACTGAATGATTCATCTCTCCGATTCGGAAGCGGCTTACAAGAAATAAGAAATCCGATCCGATTACTGAAATCCAACAGGCAGCGTGGCCTCTCCCCAATAAGTAAGTAGCTCGACGACCAATCGAGCTCGACGTCGATCAACAAGCTTCTCACCACATGGCGAGAGCCGAAGTGGACGAGGCGGATGCGCGCCGCCATCACAGAGACGGCCTCAAGTCACTCGCCGTAGCCACCGCGGCGGCGGCCTTGGTCTCCATACTCTGCTGTCTGTGCCTACTCCTCTACCCCTCCGCGTCCTCCACACTTCCGACGAGTCTCGTGTACCCGCCCTTCGCGGAGGCCGCCGTCAAGAGAGCCGCCGCCATCACCGCCGTCGCGAGCACCGACGACTACACCGCCACCGCCGCGCTCGGCAACGGCACGTTCGGCCGCGTCGTCCAGGCGCGCCACCGCGGCTCCCACGACGACGACGTCGTCGCCATCAAGTCCCTCATAGGCGACGCCAACAGTTCCTACGCCGACTCCGCCGCCGAGGTCCTGAGCGAGGCCAGGCTCCTCGCCGCCGCCGCCGGCCACCCGTCGGTCGTCGCGCTCCGGGCCATCGCCGTCCACCCGTCGACGGGGGAGCTCTCCCTCGTGATGGAGCACGCGGGGCACTCGCTCTTCCGGGAGCTGTACCGGCGAGCCGTTCGCGGAGCGGGACGCGCTCCGCGTGATGCGGCGGCTCCTCGCCGGCGTCGAGCATATGCACTCCCGCGGCGTGGTGCACCGGGACATCAAGCCCGAGAACGTCCTCGTCGTCTCCGGCGACGACGACGACGACTTGACGAGCGTCAAGATATGCGACATGGGGCTCGCCGTTCCCACAGACCAGGCGCGCGGGAGCGTCGGCACGAGCAACTACATGGCGCCCGAAATTCTCGCGGGGAAGGAGAGCTACAGCGACAAGGTCGCATATGGTCGCTCGGCGCCGTCATGGCCGAGCTCCTTGGCGGGAAGCGGCTTTTCTACGTGGAAAACGACGACTACAACGTCGACGACGCAGTTCAGCTTCGGGTGATCTACGACGTGCTCGGGCCGCCGTGCCCGGGCGACAACTCCGAGAAGAACGAGAACAAGGCCCCGACAAGCGTAAGCGACCGCAACAGGCTGCGCTACTTCTTCCCCAAGCACCGCTTGTCAGATGAAGGCTTTGATGTCTTGAAGGGGCTCCTGTCCTGTGACGCCGACCGGAGGCTGTCGGCGGCGAACGCACTCCGGCTTCCGTGGTTTGCCGACGTCGGTGAAGCTCCATCTGTACCTTCAAGATAGTTGTGTCATCTTTCCGGCAGATATATAATAACGCAGATAGCATTTTTTTGACGGAAAATTGACGCTGATAACAGAGATCTAATGCTCCACATCATGTGAGAATGTGATGATGCATGGACAACTGATTATATACCACGTAAATCGTGTTGTCTTTAAAGCGAAAGGATGCGATTGGGTTGGCTTCAACGGATACAATTTGTAGTAGTACCATATAATAAGTAAAAAGGTTGTGAGATAATTGTACATGAACTGTTTGCTTCCTTTGTGTTTGTGTGCATTTTATATTTGATGTGTAATGCTGCAATAAACGTTTGTAATGAATTTTTTTCCCGGGGGGGGGGGGGGGGGGGTATTTCTTTTCCCGTTACCATTCTACCATGCTCACATTAATTTTCTGACACCTTTTGGGCCCTTTTTGGTGTCGTAAAGCCTTACATGAAATGCTGTGTTCCTAAAAGATATAATTGATTATTGATTGAACATTAATAAAATGGTACCTTTATAAAAATAATCATATCATTTTTATTTTTTTAAAAAAAACTATATGCGATTACATACGAATTTTTTTTGCGGGTAATTACATATGAATTAGTACTTAAGCTTTTGAGCCAGACATAAAGAACTCTGGATATTGGGTTCATGCCATTGCATATCACCACCAAACGTATAGTGAGAAAATTGTTCTGGAGATATTTACAAGGCATAAAGCACCCATCGGGAACAATCAAACTATCAATCTTCTATTATTTATATGGGCTACCACAAACTCACCCAAGACACTAATCCATAGATTTTTGCAGCTCTGTAAAAAGAACTTTAAAAAAAAAATCAGTTTCAGCTCTACCGTACAAAGTAAAAATATAGCTCGGTTTTGGGAACCGCAAGGAGATGGCAACCTGCAGAGGCAGCTAGGCTACATATTGTGAAGATTTGGGAAGCTAAATCAATTCCGCATTTAGCCCATCATTTTACCGTTGTCTATATTCAAACCTTCAACCAAAGAATAGATTACGCAAAATATTTTCAAGTCCTGCTGCCTTCCTTCAACTAAGCGGACCAGTTCGGCCATCCACATGTACCCTAGCTATGTTTTGTATTGCAATACACAATATGCCTAGTAGCTAGCTTTAGAAGTTGTTTGATCGTGACGACCAGAGCTATGAAGTCGTCCATATGTGTTGTATTTTTTTTCTAGTACTAAAGTAAATTAAATAGATTAAAATGATAATTAAGGGTCCGTAAAATAGTATACCAAAAAGGTAATGCGAATAAACACACCAAAAAAAATTGTTCGCAAATTTGTATGTCCCAAATAATACTCTTCTCATACTAAATGCAATGTTGCCAAGTAGCCATATGACATGCATTTGACTTCTTCAGAACAAGCGATAGGTTTTAATCAAGATCAACATCATCAGAGGTTTGAGTCCGAAGCTTTAACCCATGTTGCCGGAGGACTACAATTGCATCCTTCTCCTTTCTTCAGTTCTGCCTCGCAGACAAACAACACGTATTCTTGGTCTCTTAGTTGTTTCTCTTTCCATTGACAAAGTTCTATATGTTGCTTCATAACATCTTGCTTGCACCTCTTGTGAAAAGCTTCACACTCACGTTCTTTCTGTGTACTAATAAGAAACAAGTAACTAATGTTATCAAAGTTTGTTCAGTCGATATTAAAAATAAATTGGAACAAATGTAGCAATTATATATTTGATCACTTTTTTCTACACAAATGCTGCTGCTTCATACTTCATATACTTCTGACACAGAAACTTCTCACATCTCTCCCATTCTTCGTGGAAACATGCATGCAACAATGTTTGCTTCTTCGTACTAAGCCAACGCACGTGCTCCTTCTTTGTCTCGGCCTTCACAATTGGCCATGCTGCTCAAAGTGTTCGTGAGAGCTCCGTTGGCGGTGACGACCGCTGCAGAGCACATACATCGTCCGCATGCGGCCACCGGTGGAGTTCTCCGACCACACACCAGCCATCTCGACCTCGAGAGGTGGTACGAATCGTTCCTGGTGGTGGAGCCCGGAGTCAACGGAGACCGGACGTCCTTTGCCCGTCCACCATTAACCGTGCAGCCATGACCGGCTTTGCTGCAAAGCCCACCGAGGCCGAGCGCGACGAGCGTCGCGGCCAAGGACGGCGTCCTGGGCGTGTTCCCGAGCAATACCGTGCCTCTGCACATTGCACGACGCACGCCACGGACTGGCCTGGGCCTCATGTCAGCCATCGTGAACGGCCGCGCCGGGGCATGGGACGGTGTGCTCGGTCGCAAGGGCGTCATCATCGTGGTCCTCGACACGATGGTGAGTGAACCCCAGGAACCTGAGCGCCCCGCCGGCCAAGCGGCCCGGCGAGTGCATGCAACTTCTGGAGCTGCCGCGTGCCGTCAACAATAAGATCGTCGGGCGGCCGAACGACCTTCCACGCTCTCAAGGACGGCCGCCGGGAACTTCGTCGCCGGCACCGGCGTGCTGAGCAACGGGAACGCGGGCATGGCGCCGCGCGCGCACCTAGCGATCTATGAGGTCCGCAACGATACGAACTGGGACGCCGCCGACGTGCTTGCTGGCATGGACAGAGCGATATCCGACGGAGCCGACGCGCTCTCGCTGTCACTGGGCAGCAGCTCCAAGCCGTTCTACACCGACCAGATCAGCCCCACACCCTGCCTCCCAGTCCCACACCACTGATTGCTCCGATCGAGCGCAGCATCGAAGATGACTGCAAATTAAACCTGGCTTGCCCGGCTTCACCGGCAACATCGCCGTGATTGAAAACGTATATCTGTCTCGAGGTCCTGTCGGTGCAGTTCATGTCGTTCGCACGCGTGAGGTGACTTCACCGTGGCGTGGCGCTCGTCATCACCAGACCTGTCGAGGTTTTGGGGCCTCGATAGTTATTTTATGGGTGTACGAGAATCAAGAACACGATGGTAACACAGGAGACGAGGGTTTATACAGGTTCAGGCCGCCGAAGGCGTAATACCCTACGTCCTGTGCTGGTATGATGTATTGTGAGAGAGTTTTCTGTAGGTCTCCTGCCCGCCTTATATAGTCGGGGTGCAGGGTTACATGGATCTAAACCTAGTCGGTTACATAGTAAACAGCCTTGTAGTACAAGTTAATTGATGTTTATCTCCTAGCCGAGTGGGCCGACTGACTCTAGGTCCGTCGGGCCACCCGATCCTTCTTGGGCCAAACCGATTCCCCATTACTGGATCACTCGGCCTTATTGTATCTTGAGTATACCCGGGTCTCATATCATCGACAGTAGCCCCCGAGTTCTTTTTGATTGATCTTGAAGACTTCCGACTGGTTCCGACTCCATGTATGACAATTCTCAGCATAGCTGGTCAATTAAAAAGAACTCCAAAGAGTTATAGTTACCGAAGTAAACCGTATGAAGAAACTGAAACCTGGGAATACCAAGATCAGCAAGGCCTCGAATTAGGCATGAAGATGAAGGAACACCCAATGCCGACTGACGTCGGGAACAAAGGCTGGGCTCATAAAGCGTGTCCCTACTTGCCAGTAGCATTCAACTCGAAGTTGACCAAGACTTTAAAAAGTATGCTTACCAGCAGGATTTTTTTAAAACACACCTGTAAGGTGCAGCCCCCGAGCTTCTGTGTAATCCAAAGGATTAGGCAGAAGGTCTAAAAAGAGCCTGGCATATAGACAAAATCTATTACCGTAAAGGGGAACTCCATGGGAGTTATGGGAACTCTCCACAACTGGTGCACTACAGCTGTTAAAAACCAGAAGTGAGTTGCGAGTCTCAAACCGAGCTTTCACTCGGCCAGAATCTAAGCCCATCCAGCAACTTGTGCCCAGGATGATGACAGCTCGTAGGTTTTGGCGACCGCCTCGCTCTTCACTGCGGTTCAGAAAACCGACTCAAAGAGCGAGTTCAATTCTGGGAATAACCTCCCGTAGGCCTTCAACGTCCGAGTGAAGATCTTGTGCAGTTGTAGCTGGAAGAATATAGCCACTGACCGGCCGAGTGGAGAAGCATAGGGTGCACGTCTAGTGCATCCTATGGATGTAGCCCCCGAGTCTATGAAGAAGTCGCAGAGTTGTTCATAGACTCTAATAGAAGCTGAAGAAACATATCCGCATGAAGACATCCGCTGAAGTTGAATCCAAAACATCTGACCAGTCTTGAACCGAGTGAAACGAAGATCTTGCGAAGGAATACTTGCTCACCGAACTGAATGAAGTACGACGTGGGCTCACGACAGTGAGCCCACGTGGGCTAGCCCCCGAGTCTATGAAGAAGTCGCAGAGTTGTTCATAGACTCCAAGAGTAGCTGAAGAAAACAATCCTGATGATCCGACTGCCGACTGTCCGAGTGAAGAAGTGTAGAAGTGCAACGTGGGCTCACGCAAGTGAGCCCACGTGGGCTAGCCCCCGAGTCTATGAAGAAGTCGTAGAGTTGTTCATAGACTCCAAAGAAGCTAAGAAGAAACGGTACCAAACTCAGAATATGCCGAGTGAACTGAATGCCATCAGTATGCTGCCAAAATTTTACTGTGCTGACCACGGGTGTGTTGTCCCGACTGACTCACGAGAACACAGTAAAACCAATAATGCCCGAGGTACTGCCTGAATCGTCGTCTTCGTGCTTTCCACCACAGCAGCCTTATCAAAAACAGTCACAGCTCTGCCATAAATAAGCTGCTACCGCAGCCCCCAAGTATCCACTGAAGTTAGCTGAAGATGAAGAACACGAAGAACACCAAGAACACCAAGAAGAAAGGTGCCTCCAGTTCCAATAATCAGCCCCCGGCTGAACCGCAACCACCAAATCTAGCCATGCCAAATCTTGAAAACTTAGCCATCGTCGAAGCTCCAATAATACCTCCTCTCAATGTTGTTCTGCCACCTCCAGATCCATACGATCCATCTCTGCCTGAATACACTGAAGTCTCATCTGGCGATGAAGCCACTGGAAATCCTCGCCGTTGCTATCTGCCCAATGGTCTACCTCCATGGCAGCCCATCAGCCGTCCAGTTGCAAGTCGCACTCGAAGCCGTACTCGTCAGGATCCACCAAGGAGAGAATGAAGAATGAAGATCTTGAAGAAATCCGCCAAAAACCTTGTATCAACTATGTGTAATGTTTGCCACCCTCTGGAATCTCGCACCATCTTGTCATGTACCACGGTGCGGACGAATAAAATCCACTTGTATGTGTGTATGTCGCCGTCGTGGAGTAACTAGAACAATAGCCGAGTGATGACGGCCTCAAATAACAGCCAGCCGACTGAATTTGGTAGTTGCTGAAGAAAAAATGCCGAAATGAATGCACTATAACGGGCAGAAAATCTGGACCATCGAAATTAGGTCAACAGATCTGAACCGTTCGCGAAAATTTCCCGCTCCTTTAAGTTGCTGTATCGCATCACCCTCTTCATCTTCCTCGACACACTTGCGACAGTGCGCCTGCCTTATCCCCTTCCATTCCGTCAAGATCTAATCTGGCAATCGCGCAATCCGTCAGTCACTGCCACCAAAGAAATTGCGCCGCCGCCGTGGAAGGAATCGAAGTCGCCGGTGAAGGGATTGAAGCTGCCGTCGAAGATCCGAAGCCGCCGTTGAAGATCAACCGTCGCTGAAGATCCGCCGTCGTTGAAGAATCGAAGCCATGGCCGGAAAGAAGCGGGCCGCATCTCGGAAACAGAAGGCGAGCCCGCCGCCGCCGGCCGACGAAGACAACCGTTGGCCGGAATCCATCATGACCGAGGAGAAGTGCCAGGCGCTGACCGACGCGGGATTTTTGCCCCACCGGGAGGTGATTGGATGGCGTCCGGCGGCCGGTGAGCAGTTTCCGACTCCGTACCCTGATGAAGTCGTCATTTTCGATGCTTTCGTGCGCCGTGGATTAGGGTTGCCCACACATGCTTTCTTCCGGAGTATTCTGAATTTCTATGGTGTGGAGTTGCACAACTTGAACCCGAACTCAATCTTGCACATCGCCGTCTTCATCACTCTCTGTGAGGTGTTCTTGGGAATCCGGCCACATTTCAATCTGTTCCGGCACCTGTTCATTTTGAAGATGAAGACGAACGAGAACCCGGCAATTGTTGGAGGTTGTGGGTTCCAGTTAAGGAACAAGAAGATCTACTTCGACATGCCATTCCCGTCGACACTCAAGGGGTGGCACTTTGGTTGGTTTTATGTGAAAAACCACTCGCCGAGTCTGCCAGCCTTCAAAAGTGTAGCTCCTGTGCAGCGAGATACTTGGAGGAAACCTCTAACTGCTGATGAGAAAGCTGAAGTGGCAGATCTGCTTGCAATGATTGACGATTTGAAGGATAGTGAAGAACATGAGCCACTCACTGGACCAAGCATTGCTGTTATGTTCTGTGGCAGAAAGTTCCAGCCTCTAAAGGACAGAGCCGAGCCAGCCTGGAGGTGGCGCGGCAAACAAGATCCGAGCAACGAGAATATCCCTGGAGACACAGCCACCATCATTGAAAACCGAGTGAGGGAGTTCTTCGCTGTTGGAGCTGAAGTGGAGGTGCCGCCCATAATTGGCTATCACATCAAGAATCCTCCTCCACCTGTAAGTATTCCCATCGGAAGTCAATACCAATGTTACTCATTCTGCCTATGTTGTAATGCATCCATGTGTATGATGACGCGCAGGCTTTGGAGATTGATTTTCGCTCGGATGGACCCAGCGAGCCCATGCATGTCACGCCGGCTCCCAAGAAGAAAAGGGCAAAAGACATCATGGACATCGACGCAAGTGAAGAGGAGAGAAACTCCGCGGATGCTGAAATTGATGCAGCGATACCGAGTGACGAGGACGAAGAGAGTCAAGAGACCCCTCAGCAACATGCTGGAGAAGACCGAGTGGAGGAGTCCCTGCCTGGGTCACCTCCACCGAAGAAGACGAAGAGAGAGATTCGACGACCGACCACTCGGGGAGCTCCATCCTCGAACCCGAGTGGTGGAATAATTGTATAGGAATCGCGTAGGGCCACTGTGACTGTGAGCCCTTCGACGCCACCGTCGCCGCGAAGCCGAAGAACGCCTCCGACGACCCAAGGAGACCGAGCCCCCGAGGGGACCTCTGGTGAGCAAGCTAATCAAAGATTGGCCTCTGCTCCTAGGGAAATATCGTATGAAGACCGTTTCGACCTTACCCTCTCCACACTGTAAGTAAATCTCACAAGTGTGGTGCCGAGTGATGACTGCGAAGAAAAATCCAGCTGACCACTTGTGTGACTGCAGGGCTCCGTGTGCTGAAGTGCCGACAGAGGAGCCAGAGCAAGACACTGCGCCAAGTCCACGAAGAGGTGAGGCTCCGATCCAGGAGACTGCAGAGCAAGTACCCGAGAGCGGAGAAGTGCTGATCGAGAACTTGGGTCCTGACGAGGAGAGGACAGCTGACCAATCGGGAGAAATGCCAGAAGAGGAGAATCCGCAAAGAAGTGCCGAGCTGCCGACCGGACTGGTGCTGGAGCAAATAACCAAGAAGGGCGCGGGGACGAAGCCGAAGAAGAGCACCATGAAGTTAGCGCCAACCGTGGAGAGAAGAGTACTGCTGAAGAGGATATCCGTGGTGGAGGCAAAGCAAATGCACCAAGTGGCGTGCAACCGGAGATTTCCACGATCCCTCCTTCAACCGCTGGAGCTGTCGACACAACCGTTCTAGAAACTGCCACAGCCGAAGTGGAGAAAACTGTCATCCCTGCAGTGCCGAGCGAGGACACTGTTGCCCGAGTGGAGAGGGAGCGGACTGTGGAAGACTCTGAGCTCTGCCGACTGCTGAAACAGGTTGATGACCATCTGCTAAATGGAGCGCAAGCAGAGTTCAACAATGTGACGAGCTTCCACCATCATCATACAGCCCTCCATTCTGTGTTCAATGTAAGTGGAGTACAGCCTGTTGTCTTTGTGTTGGAGAGTGCTGTCCTGGTGATCGGAAGACTGACCATATTAATGCATAGGTGACGGAGGAGAACTTGAAGGCGAAGGACCAGTTGATCCATGACATGAAGACGCAGCTGGAGAAGCAGGCGGCCATGGAGAAACAATTGAAGACTCTGCTGGCCGAAGCCAAAGCAAAAGACGACCTCATCCAACAGCTGCAACAGGAGAAGAACTTGGCGATGACGACGACCGGTGAGTATATTGTAAAGCTTTACTAAGCCTCGACTATGCCAGCCGGTTATTTGTTAATCTGACGAATTTGCAGGTCTATCAACCTCAGAAAGCTTGGAGCGTGTCAAATCCAGGGCCGACGCGTTGAACGAGCAAGTCGGCAAACTAAACCAAGCTTATAAAGCGAAGGAGGCCGAACTTGTCGAGATGCAGGGTCAGCTCACTCAGGCTCAAACTCAAGTAGAGGCCCAGAAGGAGAAAGAAAAGACCTACTTTGAGGAGCTAAGCAAAGCCATTGACGCCGAGAAGATAGCAGTGCAAACGTTGAGAAACAAACGAGCTGAATGGCAGTCCGCCATAGACGAGTCGACACACTGAAGAAGAAGTATACTGAAGCGAAACGTCGATGGAAGGAGAGCAAAGACCTTGCCATAGCCTTGGAGAAACAGCTGTCGGTGAAAGAAGAAGAACTCTCGCAGATGGCTGTGCAGCGGACCTTGCTCATCACGAACCACAAAGGTAAGTTGTGTATGCTCAACACCCTTGCAAATGGTGATAGTAAACATGCTTCTTGTCTTGCAGAGGAGTTGAACAAACTCAAGAACGAGTTGATGGAGCTTGAACTGAGCGGGCTGGAGGTCGCACAGTACGTCTACCCGACTGCCGAGCGTAGAGGAGAGCGTACGTTGGCCAAGTTGCTGGAGAAGGTGCCGGTGGAGATGAAGCAGCACTGCGAGTTCGTCGCTCGCATGTGTGCCGGCGTAGTGCTGGCCAAAGTGAAGTCCCACTATCCACGCATCGATGAGGAGCGCTTGAAGACGGGCTTCGCCGGGGACCGAGCCAATGCTCGGCGAACGGTCGAGGAGATGAAGGCGACGGCAATCGCCATGATCTCTGAAGTAAGGGTGGACCCATGAACTCGGTGTGTATGCCGAGTCTGCAAAAACGTTTGTAGGGTGTATATATAACGTTGGTACAGGTTGTTTTTATGTAGTCTGTAGTTATGTTATAATGCCTCGTATGTGTAGTTCAATATTGCCCTTCTCAAAGCGTTAAGTATAAATGAACTCCACGGACGACGAACTCGGTTGTGACTCAGCCGGACTCGTTAACCTAGGGTGTTAGCAACAGATGACGTTAACCCGTCAATGTTAGAGTGTGAGCATGAGCCTGATGTGAGTTGGCGTAACAGGGAAAAATTCACCAACTTGCTAGCTTAAAGAGAGACTCAAAACACAACATACGAGACAAAGGCGAATGAACACAAATATGGCGAAACAGGAGTGATTATTATGGAGCAGGTGATGTATACAAAATAACTCAAGCAAAAAGCGACGTAGCTGATTGATGCTCCAGGAACTCTGCAACGGGGTTCCGTCTTCGGTAGTGAGTCGATAAGCACCCGGCCGAGTGACCTCAGCTACGACGTAAGGCCCCTCCCATATGGGGGACAACTTGTGGCGACCTTCAGTGGTTAATATCTTCTTGAGGACGAGGTCACCAACTCGGAAGGAACGTTCATGAACGTTTTTCTGGTGATATCGCCTCATTGCTTGCTGATACTTGGCCGACTTGAAGAAAGCGCGATCTCGCTCCTCCTCCAGCATGTCAATCGCTAATGACTGCTGGTCTTCTGCTCTAGCTTCATCGAAGAACTCGATCCTGGGAGCGCCGTGGTCCAGCTCAGTCGGCAGAACTGCCTCTGCACCGTAGACCATGAAGAAGGGTGTTTGGCCGGTTGCCGAGCTTGGAGTGGTGCGTAGAGCCCATAACACGGATGGTAACTCGTCGATCCACTTGGATGCATACTTCTTCAGTCGGTCAAATGCGCGTGGTCTGATACCTTGAAGAATCATGCCATTAGCCCGCTCGACCTGCCCGTTGGACTCGGGGTGGGAGCGTGAGGCGTAGCATGCCTTGATTCCGACGTCGTCGCAGAATTCTTGGAACTCGGCGGCTTTGAAATTGGTCCCGTTATCCGTTATGATGCGGTTAGGGACACCAAACCTGAAGATGACGCTGCGCACGAACTCGATTGCCTTGCTTGCCGTCTGATCCTTGATCGGAGTAGCTTCAATCCACTTGGTAAACTTGTCAACCATGACCAGCAGATGAGTGTAGCCTCCCTTGGCCTTCTGGAAAGGACCAACCATGTCGAGCCCCCAGACTGCGAATGGCCATGACAGGGGTATTGTCTGCAGTTCCTGTGCCGGTACATGAGCTTGCCGAGCGAAAAACTGGCAGCCTTCACAGGTCCTGACGATGTGTTTTGCGTCCCGACTGGCAGTGGGCCAGAAGAAACCTTGTCGATAAGCCTTGGCAACCAAGGTCCTAGCAGCTGCGTGATTGCCACAGACTCCCGAGTGAATGTCCTGCAACAGCTCTTTGCCCTTGGAGATGGGAACACATTTCATATGTATATCTTTGGCGCTCTTGCGGTACAGTGTGTCCTTCACGACGAAATAAAGCTTGCTCTTCCTGAGGATTTGCTCGGCTTGTGCTGTGTCTGTCGGCAGCCTTCCGTGAACCAACCACTCGGTAAACGGTGCCATCCAGTCGTCTTGCTCTGATGGGGTCGCCAAATCGATGTTCATGGCCTCAAGCTGTTCCTCAGGAGTACCTGTGTCAGTCGGCGGGCGAGTGGCTAACTCGGCTTTCTCCTTCGTGACCGAAGGGTGGTGTACTATTTGAAGAAAAACCCCTGGAGCGACTGGGTCTCGACTCGAGCCTTTGTTGGCTAAGGAGTCGGCTTTGTGATTAAATTCTCTACGGATGTAGACAACTTCAAGGCCGTCAAAGCAGGATTCCATCTTGCGAATTTCTTGGAGATAGGCCCTCATGGTATCATCGAGGCAGTCCCACTCCTTATTGACCTGCTTGACTACCAGCATGGAGTCACCCTTGGCGGTCAGCTGGCGAACGCCGATGGACTCGGCGATCTTCAACCCGTGGAGTAGTGCTTCATACTCTGCTGCGTTGTTGGATGCCTTGAAGTGAAGCTGGAGGACATAGGAGAGCTCATCGCCTTGAGGAGAAACGAGGAGAATGCCAGCCCCCGCACCCGTGAGCTGCAGGGAGCCGTCAAAGAACAACGTCCAGGACTCGGACGTCTCGGGCTTGGCCGGTACTTGGGTCTCCACGTATTCGGCGACGAAGTCGGCGAGAGCTTTGCCTTTAATAGCCGTCTGAGGCTTGAAGGATAAGTCGTAGGTACTCAACTCAATGGCCCACTTGGAAATCTTGCCTGTAGACTTTCTGTTGAAGAGCACCTCTCCAATCCCAAAAGAGGTAACCATGGTGATTGGGTGAGACTGGAAGTAGTGGATCAACTTGCGTGATGCCATGAGGAGGGCGTAGACGATCTTCTGAATGTGGAAGTACTTCACCTTGGATGCCGACAAAACTTCACTTACGAAGTAAACAGGGCGTTGTACCTTCTGTACATGGCCGCCTTCTTCTCGTTTCACCACAAGCACCGCGCTAACCACATGAGTGGTGACGCCAACATACAGCAACAAAGGCTCTTTGTCTCCTGGCGGGACCAGGGTCGGTGGTGTACTTAAGTAGAGCTTAAGATCTTCAAAAGCTTGTTTGGCCTCATCATTCCAGACGAACTTGTCGTGTTTCTTGAGGAGCTTAAAAAAGGGAAGTCCGCGCTCGCCGAGTCGCGAGATGAAACGGCTGAGTGCCGCCATGCACCCGGAGAGCTTCTGTACGTCCTTGAGATTCTGAGGAGTCGGCATCCTCAGAATCGTCTCCACCTTCTCGGGGTTTGCTTCAATACCCCGGTGAGTGAGTATATATCCGAGCAATTTGCCCGAAGGCACGCCGAATACACACTTTTCAGGATTCAGCTTCATGTCGTATTGTCGTAGAGCGTCAAAGACGTCCTTCAGGTCGGCGACGAGATCGTCACCTTCCCGAGTCTTGATAACCACATCATCGATGTAGGCCTCGACTTTGCGTCAGCGGAGCTGATCCTTCAGGCAACCCTGTATGCACCGCTCGTAGGTTGCTGCTGCGTTCTTCAGGCCAAAAGGCATAGTCAGATAGCAATAAGCCCCGAAGGGAGTAATAAACGAAGTCTTAATGCAATCGTCCACGTTGAGTGGAATCTGGTGATAGCCGGAGTAACAATCAAGAAAACTTAATAACTTGCAACCAGCAGTGGAGTCTACAACTTGATCGATGCCAGGAAGCCCGAATGGGTCTTTAGGACAGAACCTGTTCAGGTCTGTGTAATCTACGCACATACGCCACTCTCCAGATTTCTTTTTTACAAGAACTGGGTTAGCCAACCACTCTGGGTGGAAGACCTCATTGATAAAGCCGGCTGCTAGCAACTTGGCTAGATCAGTCCTGATGGCCTCCTTTTTGTCAGGGGTGAAGCGGCGAAGGCGTTGACGAATCGGCTTGGCGGTGGGGTCAACTTTGAGAGAATGCTCAACCAACCTCCTTGGGACACCTGGCATGTCAGACGGTTTCCACGCGAAGATATCACGGTTGTCCTTGAGGAAGTTGGTGAGCGCGAGTTCCTATTTGGGGTCTAGTGCTGCCCCGATGACCGCCGTCTTGGTGGAGTCTTCTTCGTTGATGGCCACCTTCTTGGTCTCCGGTCCTGCCTGTATGACTGACTTAGCCGACTTCTTTACAGGGACAGAACCCGGGTCTTGAAGGGATGCGGCTGCTTCTTTGACTTGAGCAGCCCCCAGCTTAGCCTCGGCGGACGCGGCCAGCTCGAGGCACTCGGATTCCAGTGCGAGGCACTGCTTGATGTCTCCACGGATTGATATGACTCCGTTGGGTGCTGGCATCTTGAGGACCAGGTACGTGTAGTGAGGCACCGCCATGAACTTGGCCAAAGCAGGTCGGCCGATGATGGCATGATAAGCCGACTCGAAGTCGGCCACCTGAAAGGTGATAAACTCCTTGCGGTAGTTCTCGGACCCTCCGAACACAACCGGCAGAGTGATCTGGCCGAGTGGCAGAGATGATTGGCCCGGTATGATGCCATGGAACGGCGCGTAGCTTGCCTTGATCTCTGAACGTGGGATGCCCATGTCGTCCAGAGTCTTGATGAAGAGGATGTCGAGAGCGCTGCCTCCATCAACCATCACCTTGGAGAGCCGAGTGGTGCCGACGATCGGCGACAGTATCAAAGGATACCTCCCAGGCTGGGGTATGTGATCAGGGTGATCCTTGCGGTCGAAGGTGATGCTGACTTCAGACCACTTGAGGTACCGTGGTGTTTCAACCACAGTGTAGACTTCCCGGAGTGTTAGCTTCTGCTTCCTCCTGGACTCGTACGCCGCAGGGCCGCCGAAGATGCTCAGTACCTTAAGTGGATCACGGTACGAGCCTTGGCCGTCTCTGTCTTCATCCCTCCTTTGGTTCTGTTGTTCCTCCGGCTTCTTGCCCTGGCTGTACTCGATGAGAGCCTTGTACTTGTAGCAGTCTCGCAACTTGTGAGGGCGCGAGACGTTGGGGTGAAAGTGGCAGGGTTTGTCTAGGAGATCTTCAAAATCGTCCTGCCTCGCGGGGCGTCTCTGCCGGTTCCTGTCCACAGCCGTCACCAGGTTGTCACCCTTGCGCTTGCGTTCACGAGGTCGGGTGGACTCGCGAGGTCGAGATGGCTCGGGGTCGTCTTGCTTCCTCTGGCGGCGCTCTTCCCGGCGGTGAAAACCTTCTCTGGCGTTCTCAGACCAGTAGTCTTCACCACCCGCGAAGGTGTTGGCGATCATAAGCATGTGGCCTGCGCTCTTTGGGCGTTTGCGGCCCAGCTTCTCGACGAGCTCCCTCCTGGAGCAGCCTTTCTTGAATGCCTTGATGACATCATGGTCAGAGATGTTGGGGATCTCGTTCTTCTTGCGGGTGAAGCGCTCGATGTAGTCCCGCAGGTTTTCCCCCTCTCGCTGTTTTACTCGGTACAGATCATACTCGGTCGGCAAGCGGTCAGCCGTGGGTTTGAAGTGGGCGATCATCTCTTCGCAGAGGTCGTCCCACGAACTGAAGCTGTTCGCCGGCAGGTTGGTGAGCCATCTCCTCATCGGTGGGGCGAGGACCACCGGGAGATAGTTGGCTAGAACACTGTCGTCACCTCCGGCAGCATAGATCTGAGTGGCATACATGCCTAACCACTCTTCGGGGTCGGTGGTGCCGTTGTACTTCTCAATGGAAGTGGCACTCGGCTTGAAGCCTGACGGCCAGGAGCCGTTAAGACGCAGGTCGCCAGCGAGGCAGCGCAATCCCCGAGTCTGGGTGCTGCGCCTCGGATGGCATTCCGGTTCCTCGTAGTCATCGGAGTAGTAGGTCGGCGAGCGGTCGTCACGACGGCGCCGCCTGTCTTGATCATCGTGGCGAGGTCGGCGATCACGATCATCGCGACCGCGGTTGTCGTCACGACCACCACGGTGATGACGGTCGTCTTGGCGGTGCTGATCTCGGTCACCTCTAGGGCGCCGGTGGTCTCGGTCGTCTCTATGACGCCGGTCGTTCCGCCCACGAGAGGCTTCTGGAGCTGCGAGTTCGACATCGCGTCGTTCGTTGCGGCGCCTGCGGTTGCGATCCTCTTCCCGATCCCCAGCAGTCACATGGCGAGGGTCGCCTCTGGGAAAGGTTAGGCGCTCCAACACGGGACGCCTAGCGGGTGACCGCTGTTGGTCCCTGTTGCGTTGATCTTCAGGTCGGCCGAGCCGATCTAGGGTGCTGCGGCGTGCCTCTGGACGTCGTTCATGAGCTTGGCGCCGCCGGTCATCTTCTGGAGAGTAGGACCGATCTTCCGAATAGGTCGCGGTCTTGTCGACGCTGTGGGACGACGCGACTCGTCCTCCCGAGTCATCCCTGGCTAGGGCAGCGTTGGTCACGGCGGCGGCTTGTTGGGCCGCGGCAGCAGTCATTGCCTTGGCCTTCTCCACCATCGGAGTGAGGGTGGCGGGATCCGGGTTTGCAGCCATTTGCCGGACGACTTGATCTAGGAGTGTAGTGGCTCTGATCTGCTCAAAGGATTGGTTCATTGGTTTTAGCCAAGATGATGAAGGTAATTTTAGTTGTCAAATTTTCCTGTTTCTCTGCAATACTATATCTCTAATTTAACTTGTTGTGCAGGCCAACCGATACAAGGAAGACGCATCTTTGACCCGGAAGACGAGTTAGATGAAACGATAGATGGCTGGGCTTTCTACTATTAAGCAGAGGTAAAAATACATGGCCTCCTTTTTGCTTACATATTCATTCAGATGCACTCTTGGTTATCTGAGTGCATATTCTGTTTCCAATCTACCACTGATCAGCATGCTATTGTCGTGCACTACATTGTCGTGCACTCTTGGAACAACACTGAACTTTGTACATGTGCAGAACTTTGTTAAATGAAGTAGCTTATATTATCTTGGTTGCAGTTTCAGTTTCATATTACAAAGTTTGGAGGTCCTGTTTGGATCCCTGGAAACAGCCCGAATCGAAACACTTTCGGAGGTCCAGCCTGTTTGGCGGCGCGCGGAATCGAATTAGCACTTTCGGCCCGTTTCCAACCGGTGAAAATTTGGCATGCGACCATTTCGGACCCTAACACGGGAGAAACTCACCGAATCGTCTCTTCCTCCCCGGGTCCCCGACTCCGCCGCCGCTGCTCCCACGCCTGACTCGGCCGATCCGCTGCTCCGCGCCGGACTGCCGCTCCGCCCCCCGCGTCCCGGCCCACGCCGCCGTCCGCATCGCCTTCTCCGTCGACGCCGCCATCAGCCGCGCCTTCCCCGTCGTCGTCCGCCGTCCACGTCCCGATCCGCGCCGTCGTCCACGCTGCCATCCGCATCACCTTCCGCGTCTACGCTTCCCATCCATGCCTCCGGTCTCGAACCATGGTAACCCAGGTACCCTCGTCTCCCCCTCTCCCTTATCTGCTCAATCCAGCTTGTTTGTGCTGCTCCTGTTGCCCGCTTCACTGATTCGTTTGCACTCTGATGCTCACATCACTGTTTCGTTTGCACCCTAATGCTCATGATGCCTTCATTCGTTGTGTACTAGGATTAATTACTGAATGTGTGTAGATTAGGATTGTTGAGACGAAAATGGTGAATAATTTGGTGGTTCATGGATGGGCTAGCTGGTAGCTTTGGATGCACATGTCCCCGTTGATTGCTGACTCGAGCTAGACATTGCCATTATGTGACTTGATGCTTCGGTTAACTTTGTTGGGCTTACACTTCTTTGTGTTTGATTGGCAATTCTTTTTAGTTTTATAACTTGTTCCTTCTTCAGTAGCAAGTCTATTTCTCGTACTCCAAATTAAACTGCATATTGGCTTAATTTATACCTGGTGAACAATCTATTCAAGTTTTGAGCTAGAGCAAGAGCACTACGTGCAAATGTTAGGAAGCTTCCTCATGCTGGATGCCTGGATCTTGGTTCCCGCCATCTTCGTAAGGCCGAATCATTCTATTGTTGGGTAATGCCTTGGCTCACGGATAGATTCGCCTGCTTGGACTGATAAATAGGTTTTTAGAACTCTGGATCATTGCAGTATTTTTAAATCATGGGAATGCCCTGTTTGTTTGAATATTCGATCAGTTTCAGACACTAACATAATGGCTGCACCAGCTTCTTATGTCAGCACTGTGTCACATTTACGTAGCTGTGAGCCAGCATTTTTGGTTTATCTCGGTGACTTTCAGAGATATGCTTGACGAACAGGAGAGAATGATGAGTTGGAAGAATAAATTTTGTTTCACTCAAAATGCAGCTGTGCTTTCCTGAATTGTGAAGTTTCAGTAATTAAAACTGATTTCTTTAGATAGCTTATTGATAGTTGTGTTTCAGAAAGTTTTCTTTGGTGTTTCTGAAGCACATTTCCCTCCACATGGCACTGTATTGACTGCTTATTGATAGTGGTGTGTACAGTTATACTGTTAAAAGGAGCAAACCTTGTAAACAATTAACTGACAAATATATGTTTTTCTTGCTGTTATCACAAATATATACTCCCTCCGTCCCCGAAAGAGTGTCGCCGTTGACTTTTAGACACCGTGTTTGACCGCTCGTCTTATTCAAAATTTTTATGCAAATACTATTTATTTTTTATAACTTGTTTTATTGTTGAAGATATTTTAATCATGACATATTTGTTTTGATATTTGCATCAAATTTTGAATAAGACTATCGGTCAAACATGAGGTCTAAAAGTCAATGGCGACACTCTTTCGGGGACGGAGGGAGTATCTGTCAAGTTAGCTCTTGCTGTTATCACCAATATATATTTTTACTTCAGGCTAGTTATACAGCAATACAACAGGTTAGTTTTTTAGGCAAAATAACCCTGGTACCCAACAGGCTGGTTAATCATAAATGATCTATTATTGTCCATCAACTTTTACTTTGTATTC
This sequence comes from Eragrostis nindensis, assembly GCA_012490785.1. Lineage (NCBI taxonomy): Eukaryota > Viridiplantae > Streptophyta > Magnoliopsida > Poales > Poaceae > Eragrostis > Eragrostis nindensis. The sequence goes on from JAAXCT010001250.1 coordinate 122,939, forward strand.
ATTGTGCTACGTACTGCAGAGGAAGGAGCATCACAAAGGGCCAGGGGAGTCTGCAGCTGCTGGATGGTGTCGACGCAGTGGGCCAACAAAGCTTTATTAATCAACAGAAGAAAGAAAGATTGGCATTTTTTGATCATATTTGACTGTATAGTGTCATTGTTTTGTATAGAGGTGATACATAGGTTGATTTTGTGTAGAGGTGACACATCTGCCAAAGGAGTTGTCCAACAATGCAACAGTGTTCCTTGTGTAAAGATATGTTAGTTAGATAGTAGAAGTTGTTTGTTCGTTGTACATTCAACTGATTCCTCATGCAAAGTACCCAAACAGCATTCTGATTTTAATTCTAGGAATTTAATTCTTTGTACATCCAAACAAGAAAAATTGAAATCAATCAGTTTCTGGATGATTCAATTCTAGTTGATTCAATTCGTAGAATGTGATTCTTAGAAATACTTTCATTTCTAGGGATCCAAACAGGCCCTTAGTGTTTCTGCATCATTAGAACGTGTGTCCGTGTTTCTTTCCGCCTACCTTGTTTCTGAATATATTTCAGACAATGCAAGCAAGACTTGGACTGCTTCCAGTTCGGTTGGTTGTGCAGAGCACATAAACAGTTCTTTCAGTGTCTAGGATCGGTACACAACACAAATATATTGACTATTAACATTGTTGCATGTACAGTTTTCTTGTTCTCAAAATTATCTCTCTATTGGTTTGCTTACAATGTAATCATTTCTTTCAGGGTCTTGATCTTCCTGAAATCCTAGTCATGGGGTAGTGATCTGTTGAAAGCACAAGTTGTCAATGCAAACTAAATTATTGAACTTGTACTGTCTGTGCCTTCAGTTAATTGACTATCCTGTACTAAATTATTTTTCCATTCTTCAGTCCACTGAATCATGTGGGTTTAGACAATGATGTATATTGCTATTTGTAGCAGTGGCTACATGGAGTACGAGACAATGCTGTATATGACGTGAAATTCTTGGTTATGATTTTTTAAAATCTATTTTGTTTTTTCTGGGATTTGTTTTTTTAGCTATTCTGGGATTTGTTTGTTAGCTGTTTCGAAATAAGTGCTAAAATAATTTTTTATCTATTGGAGTTTTTGGAGAAAGAGCCATTGGTACCCGTGTGTGTGCACAACGGAGCCTGGCAACAGCAGTATATCAGCCCATGGGTTGAAGTGCCAGTATTATTTTGGGGCCGGCCCGTTTTCTTGAAAAGGGCCAGGATAGGATAGGATCCGTTTTCCTAAAGGGCAGGAGCGGATGGGGCTGGACAGGCTAAATTCGGATTGGATTAGGATAGGATCTCCTCAGAAAAATAAAGGGCTGGACCAGGGTTTGGATCGGGCTTTGGCCCATTGTCAGGCCTATATGGGACTGACTATCTACGGCTCACCTGCGCATTCCGCAGCAGCCTCAGCATCCGATTTTTCCAACCGTCTGATCTGGGTCGGACAACTCTCTAATCTTCTTCTTCCTCTCAACGAAGCTGCGTTCCGGTGCCCCCGCCGCCGCCCCTTCCTCGGCCGGCTAGGGCTTCGCCGAGCTCCGCGCGCCCGAAGCTCCGGCGCCGCCACCACCGTCGGGCTGGCCTGCCTCCCCCGGCCCCCCTCTTCTAAGTTCGCCGGACACCGGTGACCCACAAATCCGGATCCCTAACCCCAATCCCAATCACTAATCTCGTCGGAGAGGTCGCCGGAGTTGAGGAAGGTGCTCAGAGGGCCTCGCCGGAGTTGGGGAAGAAGGAATCAGAGAAATAGCTGCAGCAATAAGATTCGGTTGCTGAGCGCTCCGAGTAAAGTGTAGCAATCCCCTATATATACGGCATGTAGAAACCATGAGACAAAAGTAACAACCTTGTGAATATAAATCCCTGACATAACCAACAGCTCGGCAACACATCAAAAGTGTCCACCCTGGCCCAAAAAATAAAGGCAATAGAAACTCATATTTACTATGTATCAAGCGACTGAAATCGTCGAATGTTTCAGTCGACCGTGTGAACGCGCCTGAGCTCGTCTTCCTCCACTCGCCGGAGATTTTAGCGCCGCCATCGTCGCCGGAGAATTTAGCGCCGCCATCGTCGTCGGAGAATTTAGGGTTTATCTGCGTGGGTTTGTATCCCCGACTTCCCTCTCTCCTCCTTCAGACATAGAGATTGGAGTCGAGCTCCCGAGTATTTAGCGTGGCGGCGGAGGCGGTGGGGGAGTGCGGTGCCGACAGGTTAGCGCGGCGGGGGAAGCGAGTGCGGACTCGGCGGTGGCGTCCCGCCGCCGCGGACGGCCGGAGGAGGGCGGGAGGCGGGGGAGCGAGCTCCGGGTTGCTGCTTCTGTGGGAAGAGAGAGAGAACGGTTGCGCTGGAGGTTGAAGAAAGGTGCTGGACCGTTGGATGAAGATCCCATGACTGTTGTTCATCGACTGAAAGACTCCCTATTTTCAATCGCCTGAAAAATAGACGCTCCCAAACCACAACACGAATATACCCACATCGCATAGACACTGCACGAAGGCAACGACGCAGTAAGTACAAAGCTATTGCCGCAGCACTTAACTTCACGCTAATGTAATTCGCCAGAGACAAGCATGACCTGACAAGATGACCAACTTCTGAAGATCCATCTCGTTGCGACGGCTCGATCTATTTTCTTCTCATGTTGTGCCACCACCTCCACCTCACGTAGCCGTCCTCCTCCTTCTCGCGCTCCTCGCCGTACCCGCGCCTTTCGTCCAGCTCCATCCCCTCGTCCATGTCCCGGATGTAGTGCTTGAAGAAGGCTTTGTTGGCTGCCATACACTTGCGCAGCGCGGCCGTCGCCTCCACGCACGCGGCTTTCTTCGCGACCTCCTCCTCCTTGTCGTCGCCGACGCTCGCCGCCTCCCTGCAAGTATTCACCGCGGTCCGGAATTCCTTGCAGCACCCGCCGGACTCCATGAATTTTGTGGTGTACGAAATGTCAATCGCGCCCGCCGCTGCGTTCCCCGATTGCGTTCCCCATGGCGGCGTCACGGGCGTTCTTTGATTGGGTCGTCGTCGCGCGCTGTGGATTTATTAGGATTTATTGGAAACGGAAGGACGAGAGAATAATATACATATGCGGGCGAGTCATGGACTCACACGGTGGCTTGCCGAGCTACGAGACCCTGCCGTGTGCGACAACGACAAGCCGCCAAAACACACGTGCTACCCGCGTTCAATCTCCGTAATTAATTCTCACGTATACTCATTAAACAGGCGGTACATGGTCGACGTCCAACATATCGGGTCCGTCCCCGAACGGCAGACCGGGCACGTCGAGTTCGCAGCCAGCCACTTGTCGATGCACCCGACGTGGAACAGGTGTAGGCACACCGGCAGCAGTCCGCCCAAGCTCTGAGCTTGCTCGTCAGCGCTTGGGCGCCCGATCGAGCCACGACCGCTCCTCCGTCTTCCGTCCCGACGACGGGGCCAGCGTTCATGCCGCTGGAACCCGAGCGCGCGCCAGATCAACAACAACGTCCTCACGCATCACGGCCGCATGCAGCTTGACCGAGCGAGCGCCTGTACTACGTACTACTACTACTACATCGAGGCGCGTCCAACGTCAGCGACAGGCGTCACGTACGCGTGCAGGCGGTCTCAGGCTCCCAGCATCCATGTGGAGTGTGGAAGACGCTCGCGCACTGCCGGATGGGGTGGTGGCGCGCGCGCATCTACGTCGGCAGCGTCACCACCTTCGCTGTCCGGGAGGCGAGCGTACGCGGAGGAGAAACCTAGCGATATGATGCCGCTGCCAGACGTGGCGGCCATGGCCGGCGTTCACGGCGCCGGCGCACGACAAACTAGCCATTCCTGCAAGACCAAACCGTACGTCAGAGGCGGAGACGCTGGGGCTGGGCAGCCCCCGATTCCGTGCGCGACGACACTCACCTCGTTCAGGATCGACTCGGACTTTGGCTTCGGCCGCGCTGCCATGGCGATGCCGGGTACGTTTGACAAAGGCGTTAAGAAAAGGTTATCCGACAGTGTTACGAGTAGGTTAGATGCTATCATGTTATTACCAGTCTAAGTATGAACCCCTTAAAAAGCATGGAAATTCAGCAAAACACATGGACGTACGAATAGCTCATATCATCAGACGAATGACGCAGCGTGTATGATCGATCGATCCATCAGAGGAAGTAAGCTAAGACCTGATTTGAGAATATAAGGAGATTTAAATCCGTAACATAGTAACCAAACAACTCTATGCTAACAACCAGGCATGCGCGAACGTACGCAGAGGCCGCAGCACTGAACTTTGCAAGAGTCGATCTAATTGATTTTGTAGTAAGAGATGGACCCCGACGAAGGCGTTAGTTTCTTCTCATACTGCGCCACCACCTCCACTTTACGTGGCCGCCTTCCTCCGTGTCGAACTTCTCGCAGTACCCGCGCCTCTCGTCCAGCTCCATCCCCTTGTCCATGTCCCGGATGTACTGCTTGAAGAAGGCTTCGTTGGCCGCCATGCACCTGCGCAGCGCGGCCGTCGCCTTCACGCATGCCGGCTTTGTCTTCGAAGCCTTCTCGTAGACGACGACGCTCTGCCCCTCCTCCCCGCACGCATCCAACGCGGCACAGAATTCCTTGTGGCACCCGCCGGACTCCATGAATTGCATGGTGTAAATACCGTTAATCGCGCCCAAGACTACGTGCGCCACCGCCGCCGCTTTCTCCATGGTTTCTGTCGTCACGGGCGTTCTTTGGGTCGCTGTGGATGCTGCGTTCCCCATGGTGTCTGTCACGGGAGTTCTTTGGGTCGCTGTGGATGCTGCGCTCCCCATGGTGTCTGTCACGGCCGGGCGTTCTTTGGTCTCTGTGGATTTAGGATTGGCAAGGGAAGGACGAGATATATGCGGGCGAGTCGTGACTCACACGGTGGCGAGCCGAGGAGGCCCTGCCGTGTGCGACAAGCCGCCAAAACACAAGTGCGACCCGTGTTCTCCTTAATTAATTCATCACGTAGAGTAGTAGTACTCATTAAACAGGCGGTACATGGTCGGCATCCAAAATCGGGTCCGTCCCCGAACGACAGACCGGGCACGTTGAGTTCGCCGCCAGCCACATGTCGATGCACCCGACGTGGAACAGGTGCAGGCACACCGGCAGCAGCCGCACCATTTCCCCCAACTCGAACGCGCCGAGGCACACCGAGCACGTCGCCGCCGCCTGATCACCGGCGCCTCCCGTCACTTTGCCACGCACCGACGTCTTGTACGCGAACGCCGGCGAGCGATCCAGCGGTGGTGGTGGTGGGCGCCGCCGAGCAGGTGGTGGTGCTGCTGGTAGGCCGGGCGGCCGCATCGGCGGATCTGGCGTCGGCGGATCCGGCGACGGCGGCGGCCAGTGACCGGTTGAAGCAGCAGGGTTGTGGCGAGGGCAGAACACGATCGCGATCACCACGAGCATGGACGTGAAGATGAAAAAAACGACGAGTGGCTCCATGAATGGTCGGCCGATGTCATGCAATGGGCGCGGGGTGGGAGCCCGGCCGGCCGGGGACTATGTTGTGCACGAGCTCTTGAAACTACTCCGTAGTTGACATTGAGCTGTGTCAACGCCGCGCCGTTTGTGTCGATGCGGTGCTCTAAACAGTAATTTAACAGCATCTACAAGAAGCGTGTCTCTTGGTTGTGTCGCTGGCGAAGTGCATGGAAATTGTTAAATCGTGTCATCTTCTTCTCTTTGTAATTTATTATGCCAACCCAACCCTCATATATGACCATGTGTCAGCTAAATTAGTCAGCTGTGAAACGACGAGATGATTATATATATGTCTTGTTGTTTACAAAGCAAAATGTTCCCTCCAGTTATTTCCTGATTAACACGGGCGACGTCCCTTGGTCCCGGGCCATAGACAGGATCGATATGAGAACACAGTATAGTCTCAAAAACAAAAAACAAAAAAATTGAAGTGCGCGGTGTGCACGTACGCACACGCACTACATATTATTCCGCATGTTGTACATCCACCTCCACTTGGTCCCCTGCGCCTCGGTAGCGTTGCCGTACCCGGACCTCTCGTTCTCCCGGATCCCCTCGTCCATCATCTGGACGTAGTGCCCGAAGAAGGCCTCCTTCGCCGCCATGCACCGCCGCAGCGCCGCCGTCGCCCTGACGCACGCGTCCACCTTGTCGCCGTCGCCGCCGCCGGCCGCCGCCTCGTCGCACCTCCGGCCGGCCTCCCTGAACTCCTGGAAGCACCCGCCGGCCTCCATGAAGTCTCTGGTGAACAAGACGTGGTGGCGGAGGGACTCGTCGGCCGCCGACGCCTTGGGTCTCTGCTCGGCTTCGCATCCTCTTTTGCTTGCCCCCACGAAGTGAATCATGAGAAGCGTGTATACGGCGAGAAAAGGCAGCATGGTGATCGATCGATCGAGATGCTTTGCATCGGCCGCGCCCAGTGCCTGTGCATATATATGGCGAGAAAAGGCGCCGTATATACATGTAGTAGAGACGAATCGGAAAAAGGTTGCCGGCCGGGGCGTGTGCGAGAACGGACGGACGGACGGAACACAGCCGAGACACCCCCCGTGTGCGCACCGGATTTGCCACGTCTCCACGTCGTGTTCGAGTCGTAGATGAGCTAGCACAGCGTTTGAGTTTCTGTTGCTTGCGCGCGCGTGTACGTCTGCTGCGTACACGCAGCTGATCTCAGATCTGCATGTTCGCATTGCTACATCGGTGACGGAAAAAACTGTCAGGGCACTGCTACGTGGATAGAGTGTGTTGGGTACAGCCTACGTACGGTACAGGGGAAGCTAGAGCTCGTCGGAGTTCATCGAGCACCAAAGCTTAAGGAAGAGGGAGATGTTTTTGTAAAGGCAACTTAGGTCGGTCCATCGTCTTCGATTCTGGACCCGACTGTTGGGCCTCCGAGGGGCAAGGGCGACTTCACTCGCTTGCTCGTCAACGCTTCTTCAGTTCTCGCTACAGAGGCACAGGCAGCAGCGCCCGTTTCCTTCCTTCCTCAGCGCCTGTTGATTCTTGTTTCTTGAGGTCGACGAAAAGCAGCTTGGTTCGTGACAAAAACTTGTTGGTCAGTTCTCCCGTACGTTGCTCCCAAATGCGTGCATCTGGATAGAGTATGCGCGCGCGTTCTACGGCTTCAAATGTGGGTAGCGTGCGTGCATCTGCATCAGAAGGCTCCGGCACCTGGCACCAACCAAACAGCCCCCCTCGGTTTGCCTTGGATTCCAGGTGCTGTATAGCGCGGCTTGCAGGACGATATGCACTGCGCAACAAAATGCTTTCGCCTTTCGAGCAAGAAAAGAAATCGCGTCTGTGTCGTCCCTTTGCCGCGCGTCGGAGAGCACGGCATGTCTCCAACGTGCGGATTTCCTATTCCTGCTAGTGGGGACGAAAGAAAAGGTAGTACTAGGCTGATATGTCGCATCGTGCACACGAGACGGTTCCGTGCGGCGGCCCTCTTCAACCCGGACAACCCCACACACGCTGTGGCACTGGCATTCCACTTCGCACAAACATTTCTTTCATTCTCAGTGAAGGCCCGGAGCCTTCGCACAAAATAAAGTTCTCTGTTTTTGCGAGAAACAGAGAGCTCTATTTAATTATAATATCGAGCAACCAACGATTCGACGCCGCGGAGAACCTACGCATACCACAACCGTGTGGACAATGCATTCTCGAAAATATAAATACTAATGGATAGTGCATGTTGTCGTCGAGTATCTTCATGTAAATTTGAGATGCAACAAGTATTTGGATAAGTTGCAACCAAAAGATGTTCTCCAAGAAAAGGTTGCAACGAAAAGAGAAATCAATGTTTGAACGGTAGCAGTAGTATCGTAACATCGGAAGTATACTCTTGCTTATCAATGTTCAAACGTACAGTAGTGTATCAACCACCCGCTCATCTTTCGCCTCATATCGTCTCGGAATGCTGGTGCGTACGAATGCCGAGGACCATACCTGCATTATACTATTATTATGCGTAGATGACCCTTGCCGCTCCTACAAATCAAAGGAAATCAAACCAAATCTGCTCCTACCCGTAGTAGCCTCGTAGGCGCCACCGGGTCCAGTCCACGGCTCTTGTCAGGGCGCGCCTTGTCGCCGCCATGCAACGCAAGAGACGTCACGCAAGCGGCCACGCCCATGTGATGCGAGGCCGGGCAACGTGACCACGCGCTGCCGTGCCGAAGCTGCTGCAGTAATGCCTCGCCGGCGTTGCAGACGCCGCCGCAGTCAGGAGCCATTGCCCTTTCGTCAACGTCTACGTGCGGCGGGGCTCTGCTCTGTGGGGCTGCACGGCACACGACATTGAATGCCTACCATATTTCTAGCTTCGAAATTCGCAAATTTATCACTACTATTTGATCTGCATTTCAGAAAACCACAATTATTGAACTGATAGTTAAATTCCTAATAGGATCGATCGAAGATGGCTTGCAAAGTGCACTTGTCAACAGTAATGGAGTCCATGAATTGGGAGCATTAGATCGAGATTCAAGAGGTGAGTTAATTATACAGTATCCTGATACGTACGGTGAGCATTTGATTCTCAGTTTGCCTTGGATTCCAAGTGCTGTATACTGCGGCATGCAGGAGGATGCACGTTGTCATCTAGAAATACTTGTTGCAACTTATAGAAATACTTGTTGCATCTCAAATTTACATGCAAAATGCTTTCGATCGAGGAAGGAAAGAAATGGCGTATGCGGCGTCCGAGCACGGCATGCCTCCAACGGGCGGATTTCCTATTCCTGCTGCTGCTGCTAGTGTGGGAACGAAAGAAAGATCGGACGCTGATAGGTCGCATCGTGCTGTCGACGAGCCCCTTTTTTATTGGGACGTCCTGCACACGAGACGTTCCTTGCGGCGCCCCTCATGAACCCCACACAACGCTGCTGTGGCGTTCTGCATCACTCCACGTCATCTTTCAATATTTTGGGGTGTTCGTTTCATTGGCTAAAATTTTAGCCAAAGATAATCTTGCTATTTAAGAGTATTAAATAAAGTCTAATTACAAAACTAATTGCAGACGCCCTAGGCTAATTCGCGAGACTCTAATGAGGGTAATTAAGCCGCGATTAGACGATGGTTACTGTAGCATCACTGTAGCAAAACATAGATTAATTAGGCTCATTAGATAGATCTCGTTAATTAGCACCCATTTGCAAAAAGGTTTTGTAATTAGACTTTATTTAATACCCTCAAATACAAGATTCTCTTTGATGTGACAGGGGCTAAAATTTTAGCCAGGAAACGAACACCCCCTTCTTTCACACAAACATTCTTTGTGCGATGACTACCCTCGCGCAAATATCTTGCGTTTCGAGAGAGCAAGGATTGAAATCTCATAAAAACCAAAAAAAAAACTGACGAAACCAGACCAGTTACCGACAACGGCCATGTTCGGCAGGCTGTTTTGCAGCTGTTTTACTGTAGCGGCTACTGAAAAAATAACTTTGAACACTGTAACAGCTGCTGAAGAAATAACTGTGAACACTGTAGCTGCTGATAAGCAATAGGCTTGGCGAACAAGCTGAACGTTACAGTACACATGTCCGGTTTTGAGAGAATTGGATGGCTGACGGACCAGTTTTGGTAAAAATCACTTTGTTTCAGGAATACCCTTAAATTGCTTAAATTTTTGTTTATATATGCCTACTACAAATAAAGAGAACCGTCATTTCAGAAAAAGCGTGATATTGTTTTTTTTTAAAAAAAGAAAAAGGTGATATACATCGCACATGAAGCACCATTCTCAATTCTCCCTCTGACCGCCCGGCCCAGTTTACCAGTCGCCACCCACCTCTCCCGTACCCTTCTCTCTCTCTCTCTCTCTCTATGCGCATCTCTGAACTGAGCAGATACAGATTCGCACTGTACACAGTACACATCGAGACAGCACAAGGAAAGGAAGCTGGGAATGAAGAGCATGATGGCTCCATAGTCAGTGAAGAAAAATAGAAAAGGCAGGGCCGCCGCACTGCAGGCGAGATCGCAAAGGCAAAGCAGGTGAGGTGCCATGGAAGTGGCGCCACTACCGGCCGCTGCAACAGCAGCGCTTCTAAAATGCAGGGGCGACGGTGGAGGCGGGGAGCTGAGACTCGAGCCCTTCGGTGGTAAGGTCTCGAGGAGCCCGAGCCGGGAGGCCGGCGCGGGGCCGCTGCAAGAACCGGAGGACGGCGCCGGCGCTACCCCGGCGACCTCCCGCGGCCGCGCGGAGGACGAGCAGTTGCGTCGTGGGCTCGCGGCGGCGCGGGCGCGGAGGAAGGCGGGCCGCGCCACGCCGTCGCCGTCCTGGAAGCTGGAGGCTTCGCCGCCGCGGCCGGAGACGGAGGAAGCGGTGGCGGCCGAGGCGGGGAGGAGGGGCGCGCCGGCGGCTTCGGCGCGGCAGCTGGGCGCCACCCTGTGGGAGATCCAGGACGTCATCCGGGTCGCCGGCGCGGGGCGCCGGATCCGGCGCAGCGGCCGGAGGGCGTCCCCTGGCGACGAGGCGGGCGCGGATGCGGATCGGGTAAGTACTTTGCTGGCGGCGTCGCTTTTTCCCCGGTCAAACAGGCTGACGTTGGTTGTTAGTTTGTGAGCATCATGTGCTTACTGCTTTCTCTTTCCATCTTTTTTGTTGGGTTCTTGGATTGCGTCCTTTGATCTTCCGTCAGATTACGCAAACAAGGTTGCTTTTTAGCCGCATCGTTTGGTGGATACCCATGTATATATGTTAAAATCATCAGTTTATCGCTCTCGTTAAAGAGATGTCTTCTGTAACATCATCAGACAGGCAGAGTCATGAACCATCTCCTTGGGATTGTTCGTAGTGTTCAAAGATGCCTGATGCACATTGTACATCGTCCTCAGTTCTTTATCAGGAACCGTTGAAAGCCAGAATGTATTACTCAGCTCTGAGGTTTTTTTTTTTTTAATGTACTCTTGTAGCTTGAAGTATACGCTTTTACATGTTTCTTCTCCACCCACTTTTGTTGAACTGTAAAGGACTGGAAGTAATGCGCAATAAAAACTGCATCCTAGTTTTGTGATAGTATTGTCGGTACGACCCTTTCATTTTAGTGTTTGCTGGTATTTATTTGACTTATGAGCTGGTGGACATATGGTGGATCTGTAGGTGTCCGTGCATAGTACGGTAGTTCTTATTTCGACTTTTGTAAGTTTGTTGCAAGTAGTGTTCTGCTGAGCAGTAACAGGAGCCATATAATTATTTTCTGCCATACTCTTGAGTACACTTTTCTCGGTTTGATTGAAATGTTCAAGTTTGTAATTTTCAAATGAAAACATGTTCACATTATTGTTTGAACTTCATTGGAGATAGAATGATAAGCTAAGTAAAACTCAAAGAAGATCAAAACAAAAATGCTTCCAGGCATGCTATATGGACCAATTGTGACCTGCCCGGCTGCCTGTTGGTACACTTACCTGCTTGATCAGCATCAGTGTGGTGGACTAGCCCTCAATGTGAACTTGCATCTGATATATATTTTGATTGTATTCTTTAACGATTGTTATTTTATTCAATCTTTTTATTATTTCTGAACATGTAAGGAAACAACATAGAACATGCAGTAATTGCAACGTTAAGTACCTGACAAGTTCATAGGAAAATTGGTATAGAGCCTTATTTGTAATGCACCCTTATACTTGTTAATTTTTATGTCCTTTATTTGGCATTAATGTTCCACATTCTCAGTCAGCTGTAAGACAACAGTATGCACCATGCAACTTAATTAGGATCCCATCTCATTTTGGAAGCATAATTTGTTCATTCTGGTTTACTGTACATTTTTTTTACGAATTACTGTACACTTGTGATTACACATGCTGAACGTAGCATTTTGGATGATACTTTATGCACACATTACAAAATTATTTATATTCCCTAGTAGCAAACTTAGTAATGCTGTTGGTTGAAGGTGCATAATATTGGGACCTTTTTGTTGCTTCCCCAACACCATGCTTCTGATATTTACTTCCGTTATGGGATTTAATTGGTGACATTCTTGGTTTCCGGTGGGAATTTCACAGTTTGGTGTTTTGTTATATAATTACAAAGCCATCCAGACTGATATTCACAAGTTTCTTCTTATATTTCAGCCACGGAGTTCAGGTGGCCGTGGAGCACATCGTGCAGCTTTGTTAATGGACCACGACAAGTTACACGAAGAAAGATGTCATTCCAGACAGCCTATTTCTCCTGCAAGTTACAATAGCTCAGTTGGGGTACGTGTGGTTCTTTATACAGGCCGCTTGGGCATTGATAAGAAATACCAGTTATTCCAACATGTGCCTCCCTTCTATCTTTTTCTAGTCTATACAGAATGTTGTTTACCACATTGTACTGGTCATTTCAAGCGATCTTTTTTTCATAGTATGCTGGTTTTGTGTGTCAGCTACTCAGCTCTGATTTCATTACGTAATATTTATAGAGTTCTGCATCTCGAAACACTTTGAATCAATACTTATTTTTCAAAATTGTTGTTTGACAGGCATCAACAATAAACCTTGCCAGCCCAACTCGCTCATTGGATTGTAATGCTAGATCTAGGCTGGCAGGCTATGATCTTAAAACGTCAACAGAGCTTTTGAAAGTTCTTAATCGAATTTGGAGCTTGGAAGAACAGCATGCAGCTGATGTATCTGCAATGAAGGGATTGAGACGTGAGCTACAACATGCCCAGGCATGCATTCAAGAACTTATGCAAGAGAGGCAGCGGTATCACCATGATATTGATTCTCTTGCCAGGCAAGTCACTGAAGATAAAATGGCTCGGAGAAACAAGGAACAAGAGAAGATGAAGGCATCCCTTCGTTCATTGCAAGAAGAGCTTGAAGATGAAAAACATTTGAGGAGACATTCTGAGACTCTCCATAGAAAGCTAGGCAAAGAGTTGTCTGAGATGAAGTCAGCGTTTATAAAGGTTGTGAAGGATCTGGAGAAAGAAAAGAAGGTAACCTGTCTGTTGGAAGCTCTTTGTGATGAGTTCGCAAAAGGAATTAGAAACTATGAAGAGGAAGTCAGGATGTTGCAGCAAAAACGTGTAAAGGAGTATGACCACAAGTTTGATAAGTCAGTAGTTCATTTTTCTGAAGCATGGCTTGATGAACGAATGCAGATGCTAAATGCTGATATGAGGGAAGACAAGGCAGGGAGGATCTCAATTACAGAGCGGCTAAGCAGTGAGATTCAGAGTTTTCTCCATCGTGCTAAAAAGCCAAGTAACTCCAAGGATGATAACTTGCACATTGGTAACGAAAAGGGAGATGCAAGTTTGTGCAGGCAGTCCCTAGAGTCTGTTCCCCTGAATGGAGCTACTAGTGCTCCTCGGTTAGCTGAAGATGATGATGGCAGCTCTGTTGCCAGTGACTTACATTGCTTTGAACTGAACATGCATGGCAGTGCCATTAGGAATCATGAGCTTGCAGGAACTCGGCGGAGGGTCACAAGTTGCATGCATTCGCCAATGAAAAGGCTGGAATATTCCAACAGCGTATCTGTTGAAGGTTCACCGATGTCAAATGCACCATCTTGCTCAAAGAAAGAAAAGGCAAGATCTAGCATTGGCAGACAAGTTATTGTGTCGACACCAGAAATTGAATCACGAAACGATGCTGCCATTGCTCCTATAGATGAACAGAATGAAACAGTTATGACTCAAGTTTCTAGGCGATTGCGTGATGACCTGTTAAAGATCAAAACAGAGGCTCCTCAACATGCATATCCCTGGCAAAAGTCAAACCATCCGCGGACAAATCAGTTGTGTGAATACACTGTGCCACGGGATCTTGTGCGCAGTCCGTCACGTCAGCTGAATAACCAAGGAAAATTGCTGGAGTACGAAATTTTTGAATCCCCAGGACATCAGATTCTAGGCACAAAGGAGAATACGCTTAAGGCAAAACTACTGCAAGCAAGGTTAGAGGGGCAGCAAGCTCGAATGAGCGCATCGGTATACCCCTTGATTAGCACAAGGAGGAAATGAGAACACAATCGAGCACATTTACCTCTTGACCAGCAGAAGAAAATGGGAATGCAGCTGTTGATAAGCCATGATTTCGTTCCATGCAACATGGCATTGCATTTGTAAGATATCTGACTCAAATAGTTGAACATTCACTTGACCAAGGCAGTCCAAATGTTAGATTCTGTTAAGCTGCAGATTGTGAGTTCTTCCTAGTTCTGGCCGCAACATTGTAAAGTTTCATTATAGGTTTATGTGCCTGAGTCTGCTGACTAACTGTCTAGGAAGAGCTGAAACGAACTTTAGTAATCACATGCTGTAATTTTGTATAGTTTTAAGATCTAGTAATTGCCTGTATTTGTAGTAGCGTAATTTGCTGCGGTTCCTTTTGTTTCACGGGCAGATACTGCTGTTTTTCACATGGTAATTCCCTTGGTTCCTCTGTGCACGTGAAAGGAAAAATGACAGGACATAGCATTCACACGTAAAATTTTCAGGTCTCAATCTGCATGGCATTATGCCAGCTTGACCTTTTGGTCTGCTATGATGGTTCTCTTTTTTTTCTTTTTAGTAAGGGAAAGCCATCTGCATGCTTTATTCATTTGATAACACGGTTACATCGTTCATAAGAGTAGCTAGGATCTGGCTAGGGGGTTCATCGACCAAAATACAAGTAAGTTTAGAAGAAAAAGCTACTCTACTAACTCATGAGCTACCTGATTTGCTTCCCTGGGATAGAAATATCATCAAAACCATTCCACATCATGAGCTATGATGGTTTTCCTTGTTCAGGTAGTAGTACACTGCACTTGTTTCGCTTTTATTTCTATGGTTCTGGTACGGTCGTTGGATCGAAATCTACAGCCTGGGCCATCATGCTGGATCGGCACCAATCCGAGGCATCCAAGGGCCGTAGTACTGCTGCTACACATGATATTTAGCCATAAAAGAAATGCAGTGCAAGAATCTTTTTGGAGCGAAAATGAAGCTGACACTCAATGTACTGGTTTGCTCGATGAAAATGTCATTGTAGTGTTGTAATGGCTAGGTTGGCGGTTAGAAAACAACAGCAGGTCCGTATTCTTTATGGGTTACATATGTGACCGAAAAGTTCATTAATCAAAACTTTTTGAAGTTTAAAGACGCAGGTACAATTGCAGGAGTTGATTACTTGCTCAGACCCCAGGTCTCCGAAAAGAATTATATATGAGACGAATCAAAATGATCCTGTAAGCTGCCAAATGTTGATGGTAACGAGTTTAAGTTGGAGTAAACACAAGATGACTTATATTTGGGGTCAAAGGTGTAGTACATTTTGGCTGAAACATCCGAATTCTGTTAATACTTCATTGTGTTTTAAAGCTCGTGAATTTATATTATTCATGTGTTGGAGGAATGTCACAGACGCCCATAGATGGTCCTAGATTCAAAGTAATACAAACATTTCCAACTAAAACTGGTACATTTGGAAATGTAGGATATGGTGGCTTAAAAAACTTAGAAAACGTTTGGATTACGGCCACAAGCTGCCACGCCGCATCGGCGCCATAAAGTGTGGCGGTCGAATACCACGCCACACCCGCCACAAACAAAAGTAAAGAAAGCAATAGAACATCGTGTGGCGAGCCGTTTCCTCAGCACGAACCAAGCAGCGCCAAAGATGTTGTGGCGGTGCCAGACACATTTGGTGAGGCAAATGAAGGCACCCTCTTAGAAATTTACTTGCCTCAATTCATAATGGTTTTACGATTTGTATGACTAGTGTCAAATGTCATAATAGTATGTGTTTACTTTGTAGCATCGATGCTTCATGGTTCTTATCTCGAATCTTAAGTTTGTAAAATTCCCTAAGCAGTAAGCACATACAAAATGAGGGTGCATAAAAAATAATATGCGTGGTTAGAATTTTAGCATAACATGTGTTCTTAAAAGGCTTAGACACTTCCTTTACACGAGCTGTACAATAATGTGAAAGGAATACGGCATGCATCCTCGTGGATACGAAACAAATAATATGTCCGTGCTATCACAATTTACAATTTGGCAACGTTTTGAACATCAGTGTCGTACCTCAAAACACAATATAAATGATTTTAATGTGGTACGCCGAAAGAGTCTCTTTAACATATGCCACAAAAATGTATCATTTGGTGGACCTGTTAATTCGGAATTTAAAAAGAACCAGGAAGTTCTTTTCTTTTTGAAGGAAAAATGGGTCTTAGTAGTATTTCTTGCTTTCTACTAGTACTCATTTTCTATTGATTTTTTCCCCTTCTGTTTGTTTCTGCTGTCGTGATCAGTTTAGCCGTGTTAGACCGAGCAAAGAATGTCAAATGTGATACAACGACCAAAATATCTTCCATGCATGACTTGACAACAGAGCCACTTTATAACTGAAAACATAAGTCAGGTACAGTTGAGGCAAAATAATGAAAGGCAGCAAATGGCATAATTTGATAATTATCATAATGGTTGGTAAAAGTATCATAAAGGCATAACAGAGACTTGGTGCTTGAGTTTTTGGAGAAAATAATTATCCTAATGAAAGGTAGCCACTGACATCATCATGCCACAGAACAACTATGGATTCCAGGTGCTTGAGTTTTTGTTATGTAATACCTTTGAATTTCTGTCCATGTTTTAGATAAAGCTTTAACTCACAAATTCTTGAAGTAATTAATTCCCTAAAAAAATTCTTGAAGTAATTAATTCCTAGCTTTAGCTGACTCTGAGTATTGACTGAATCATCCTTTTTTAAAAATAAAAAAATACTAAAAACCAATGTCTAACTTTGCTTCATTAATCGAAAAGTGTTAAGTCTGTGTAGACGTATTTACAGTTAATTATTGTACGATATGTCAATCTCCAACGAGGCATTTATGATGATTTTATTAATAATATAATCTATTTATCCAGTCTTTTACAATCATCTGTGGGGAGGTAGGCAGCATGTTCATACATTTCAAAAAGGTGAGTATGCATGAGAGTGTATGTGATGGCTATGTTAAAAAATAATTAAATAAAAACGTTTAAAATAGAGAAACCCAATTTCCTTCCTCAAACCCAACAGCAAAAAAGGGTCAAACACTTAATCCCCATTTTCCCACTGACATGTAGGTCTCGAGAGGGTCCACAAGCACAGGCGTGTTATTATCCACTTCCCCCCACCCGGAGGAAGGTACGAATTCAATCCGCTCTGTTACGCTGTCCCTTTTTCTTCTTTGCGTAAAATTTACATTTACACTCCTCGTACTCATATCTTATTACGACGCTGCCCCTCCGCGGCTCCTCTTCCTCCATTTCATTCTCGGTTGTGTTCGTCTCCTCTCCCCCGGGACCTCGACCTCGCGCTCCCCGCATCGACACATCCTTCTCGAAGCTTCGCTAGGGTTAGGGTTCGGCCAGGCTCCTGCGAGCGCAGTGATGGCTGTGGCGTATGTGGGTCAGAGGTGAAGCAGTGTTGGGCGAGGCGCGTGGTTGATTGGAGCGGCAGGAGGCGGAGGAAGAGCGGGGATGGACCCGGACTTCTCGCGGGCGAGCGGCGGCCCGAACTTCGAGTTCGCCTTTAACTCGGTCAACTTCTCCGACCGGGTGCTGCGGATCGAGATCGTCGCCGGGGACGACGCGCCGGGGGTCAAGGGCGCCGCCGGGGAGGGATGCTCCTCGCTCGCCGACTGGGCGCGCCACCGCAAGCGACGCCGGGAGGAGCTCCGACGAGGGAAAGGTGAGCGCGGATTCCCTACACCTCTTTCGTTCCGTGCCTCGCGGTTTGACCGTGGTGGTTCCGGATTGGGGGAAGGGCAGTCGCTGTTCGAATTGTTCCATGCGTTGGGTGGGGGAAAGGAACCTGCTTGCCTTTTTGAGGTGATTTGATTTGACCTGACCGTGTGTTCGGGCTTTAGGTTGCGATGCCTTCGGCCTTAAGGGTTGGGAAGGCACTTTTCCTGTTCATCGAAGCTGCGAAATTTGGAAATATCGTTCACTTTCAAAGCATTTGAGTTGTCGCGGAGGGAATTTAGGCTTGTGCGTATTTCGTTCAGTCGTTCAGCACAATTTGGTGTTGAAGGTGTCCTGAAGCAGTGGAATTTAGGGCAGATAGTGAGGGTGATTTTCACTAACACATGTTTGTTTATTTGTTTGGCCGTAGGGGTTGGATCATATTCAGCTCTGAATTGGGTTAGCGTGTGATATAATTTTTCTTGGTTCATGAATATATGAAGAGCATCTGCGTCACTAATAGTGAATGTCTCGGTGTCTTTGAAATGTCAGGAAAATGAAATAGTATGCGGCCTCTTTGTCTGAATTAAATGCTCTGAAATACTAAGTTGTTAGGTGTGGTTCTTACCTGGTCTTTACTGACACAAATGGTGTGAGAATAGCTTGACTCAAATGTGTAATTGTCTATTATTTTGGCCTGGACATATTTATGAAATGTAAAAGCCTGTTGGCTAGGCATTAGTACGTATTTTTGAATTAACCACCAGGATATTTCCTCTGTGATGAGAGAATCCATTCAATTCAAACAGAAACTCCAAATGATGGTGGTGTCAGTTAAAAATGTGTTCTAACATCTGTTTTCCTTTAACTCTCAATTGCTTACCCCCTAATGTATAGATTTTATGAATTCCTAGTCCCGATGGATTCTTCAATTCCTTATTCATTGACTTCAGTCACTTCACATGTTCATTAGACTGTGCCAGTTGTGTGCATTGGTCTTCAATGTTACATTGGTTTTCTGCTATGCGTTGCAGTTTGTTCCCATTATATTTAGTTATAGTTGTGCATGAATAGAGAGGTAGAGACTTGAAGGAGTGGAATATCTCCAAGGAGTTAGCTGTGGATAGAAGCGCTTGGAGACTCGCAATCAACGTGCCGGAACTGTGATCCTTTTTTCTTCTTCTGTTTACCTCTTACTCTACCTTTTGCCCGGTGTCCCTTTTGTGTTACCATTGTCTTTGTTTCTTGTGGGTTCATCTCTAGCCTACCCCAACTTGCTTGGGACAAAAGGCTATGTTGTTGTTGTGCATACTCCTTGATTATCAACTTTACTGAAATGTAAAATCTCATGCTGAGAAACATTTGCACTACGTCCGTGCTCCAGAATCTGGAAAATACATGTCAGACTCAACAAACTGCAAAGTTGAAGCAGAGGAATGTGATGCCTATGAGGAAGGGACTGAAGAGCCTGTAGCTATGATAGAAGAATCTCCACCTGATATCGGGCATGATGGTCAGTGCAAATAAATCTTGTTATAATTTGTGTTTTCAAATATGTAAGTTTTTGGGTTTCAGGAAATAGGAGGCACGTATATTCAGTAAACTTCCGAGACCATTCCCATTTTTTTTAATGCATTGCATTTTCAAGGCCTTCTGGTGGTAGATAATTTTTGTAACTGCACACAATGTAAATTAGCTGGTTCAGTTCTATTTGTTGGTTAGCATATAAAATAAATGCAATATGCTGGAGAATAAGTATTTGAAGTTATGTATTTGATTCTTAAGCCCCAAGTAATTCTGAGGTTGCTTTGGGAGTAATTTGTTGAAGTTAATTTCCTTGTCAGATATTTGATTAGACTACTTAAAGCAACCGAGATGAATGCATTCTTCTGTGCTCTTCCCACTACAAGATATTACATTATTCCAAACAGTTCTCTACGAGTGGCCAACAGTTTTATCTTCTACTAGTTATTATTTCCCAAGTTGCCGACAATTCTGAAGTGCAATTTCAGAGCTTTCCCTACAGTTCTAGCAATTACCAACAATGTCATTGCCCACAAACCTATTTCCCACAGTTATTCAGATAGTTTTCTAAATGTACCAAGCACTGTTGGCCACTAGTAGATGAACTGCCTGGAAATGTTTTGAGTCTTGTAGTGACCTGATAATGATTTATCACGTTTTATTCCCCTTTTTATATCTTGGGAAAGCATTATGCTCTTACTTCCTGTGTTGAAGTTACAGGTGTTGCAGTTCACGTAACACACTCATAAATCTTAAAGGGTTACGAGCATAACACACACCTTGCGATGCCTGTGCACCATTTTATTCTTTTTCTAATTGCCGTTCATTCATTTCGTTGGTTATTCTCTTTGTTAGGTGAGGATGGTGAAAGCAGTGACTCATCCTGGAGTATGGAGTGTACTCAAGTTTTGAGAGTAAAGTCTATCTATATTAGTTCTGCAATTCTTGCTGCTAAAAGCCCTTTCTTTTACAAGGTATTCATTAATTTTCTCAAATGCACTAATAAAGTACTTGAATCATGGTGTAGTTAGCTAGCTTACACATCTGTGTTGTTCTTGTTAGCTTTTCTCAAATGGCATGAAAGAATCTGATCAGAGGCATGCGACTCTTAGAATAACTGCTTCAGGTAATGTGGGAGCTGCAATACACTCGCATTTTCATTGTTTGGTTTAAACCTAAATTTCTGTCTATCCTGACTGATTACTGAAATGATGAAATGATCATCTAAATGAGGTATACACTTAAATATTTTATTTCCACGAGGCTCATAAGCTGAACCAGTATGCATCTTTCCTTCATTGCCACAAGGAATTTAGGTTCATATGCTTAGCTTAAAAGTCTAATCATTTATAACAGCAAGGTGGTGTAGTTCTGTTTGTTATGTGGTCAACAGGAATTTTTTTTCTTCTGATCATTGCATTTCTACTTTGAACAGAGGAAAATGCCCTCATGGAGCTTTTAAGCTTTATGTATAGTGGGAAGTTGAACACGGATCAGCCAACCCTTCTGCTGGATATCTTGATGATTGCGGACAAGTTTGAGGTCGTTTCGTGTATGAGGCACTGCAGTCAATTGCTTAGAAGCTTGCCTATGACCACAGAATCTGCACTGCTCTATTTGGATCTCCCCTCCAGCATTTCTATGGCTACTGCTGTTCAGCCACTGACTGATGCTGCCAAGGAATTTCTTGCCAACAAATACAAGGATTTGACTAAGTGAGTACCCTCTTTTGAATAACCCAGCAACTAGTTATTGCCCCAGCATAGCGCACTCAAGGAGTGCTTCCTCTTTTCAGGTTTCAAGATGAAGCAATGAACATTCCTCTTGCTGGCATTGAAGCCATCCTATGGAGCAATGACCTTCAGGTGGCATCAGAGGACGCTATCTATGACTTTGTGATCAAGTGGGCACGTGCTCAATACCCGAAATTGGACGAGCGGCGTGAGATCTTGGGGACTCGCTTGCTGCCCCTTGTTCGGTTCTGCCATATGACCTGCCGGAAGTTGCGGAAGGTCCTTGCTTGTAATGATCTGGAGCATGAGCAAGCAACTAAGTGTGTCACAGAGGCACTTCTTTACAAAGCTGATGCACCCCATCGGCAGCGTGCCCTTGCTGCAGATGTGACTACTTGCTGTAAATATGCTGAACGAGCTTACAAATATCGTCCACTTAAGGTGGTTGAGTTTGATCGACCTTATCCGCAATGCATAGCATATTTGGATCTGAAGCGTGAGGAGTGCAGCCGACTTTTTCCATCTGGAAGGATATACTCGCAAGCATTCCATCTGGCTGGACAGGGTTTCTTCCTCTCAGCACACTGTAACATGGATCAGCAAAGCGCCTTCCATTGCTTTGGTCTCTTCCTGGGGATGCAAGAGAAAGGCTCAACAAGTGTCACAGTAGATTATGAATTTGCTGCAAGGACAAGGCCATCAGGCGAGTTTGTTAGCAAATACAAGGGCTACTATACCTTTACCGGTGGCAAGGCGGTTGGGTACCGGAATCTCTTTGCGATTCCATGGCCATCATTTATGGCTGATGACAGCCTCTTCTTCATTGATGGGGTACTACATCTGCGAGCTGAATTGACCATAAAACAACCCTAGAAAGGTGTTGGTGTGCTGCTAACTGCGTGTCTCGTCGTGGCCAAAACTGTATGATGACGGGCCTCAGCGTGAAAACCTGTGTGATTGAGGCGTGCTGTTTTTACTCATGCACCTACATAGACAATTTGAATCCAGAAACTGATACCCTTTTTGTTTTGAAACTAATTGAGGATTGGACCGTGGAAAGTAATTCTGCTTAGCAAATTCTGCTTGAACTGCATGGACTGACAACTGTGCAATGTAGTCTTCGCTCCCTGATTATTACTAATGTTATTTTGATGCATCTGATGCAATCGAGTTCTATATTCAGTTTTTTGTCAGTGTTATGACTCTCTCCCTGTTCAGTGATGATGCAAGACATAAAGTATGTCTTTCAAACTACCTCCTCTGACTCAAAATATATGTAGTTTTGACAATCTATAAATCTGGACACCTATAAACATAGCCAGAACTGTATTTATTTTTTAAAACGGAGGGGTAGGTGTTAGACTCTCCGCACTGGGACACGCTAAAGCTCCCTCCAGGAGCGTTTACCGTAACGAAGCGCTGCACCGGCCTCCTCTATCACTTCCGGTACCGAAGCGGAAGGTGCTTCTTCCGCTAGATGTAGCGTAGCAGAGGAATCCCTCTATCGCCGCCTGGGACCCGCCCAATTCGTCTCCCCCTCGTCTCCCTCCTCCGTCCGCGCAGAGCCCGACCCGCGGTACGTCTTCGAGTGCCGCGGCGAGCTGTTGCCGGAGCCGGAGCCGCCCGACTCGCGGTACGTCTTCGAGTGCCGCGGCGAGTTGTTGCCGCCGGAGCCGCCGCCCACGGAGCTCCTCTGCCGCTTGTCGCGAAGCTCCTCCGCCGCTCCCACGCGGAGCTCCTCCGCTCGCCGCCCGTTGCGGAAGGTGCAGCTCCATCCCCGAAGCTAGAGCACTCAGCGGCGCGCGAGAGAACTGGAGCTCCATCCCCGGTCCTAATCGAGGTCGAGCTCAAGCTCCATGGTCAAATCTAGACCCCGAGTCTCTTTTCCCCATTCCAAGCGTTGCCTACGAATCCGTGAAATTCGCAATACTGTCCAAGAATTAGACCAAATTGATCAAATCACTTTCTTCTATACTCCCGTACGAACCCATTTTATGGGTCATCGAGACCCCTCCGACCGAACATGGCCGCCGGCGATCGATTTTGTGAGGCGTTTGCGTTGTTGGCTGCTGAGAACGAAGGAGAAAAACATGGAGGCGGTAGCGCAAGCGCTCGCAGCAGTGAAGCGACGAGCTCCCGCGCGGAGGAGGACGGGCGGGCGGGCGGCGGCGAGCTCCCGCGGAGGAGGACGGGCGGCGGCGAGCTCCAGCGCGAGGAGGACGGGCGGCGGCCGTGCGGAGGAGGACGGGAGGAGGGCGCGGCCGCGCGGAGGAGGAGGAGGTGGGCGGCCGCGCGCGGGGGGAGGAGAGGCGGCGGCGCTAGCGGGGAGGAGGAGGCGGCGGCGCTCGCGGGGGAGGCCGGCGGCGGCGGCGCGCGTCGGAGGTGGAGGAAGGGCGCGCGTGGGGAGGAGAGAAGCAGGAGAGAGAGAGGGATAAAAGAAAGAAAAGGAAAGAGGAGGAGAGATGATTGAATAAAATATTAGGTAGTTAGGATAGAGGATGGATATAGAGGAACCACAGGTGCGGGAAAAATTGGTATAGAGGAGAATATTGATGACTAGGACAGAATATTCCTTTAGAGAAGAAAATAGAGGAACATGAGTGCGGAGAGCCTTAGGCCATGTGAATACTGAGATCTATATCATGGTTCTGTAGATCAGCTTTTCATAGTTGCTCGAAATAACAGAGACCAAACATAATTGAAATTTGTATATAGAATTCATCACATGGTAACAGTATATGGGATTTAAACATTATTTTCAAGTAATAATCGTTTCCAAAGACCACGAATATATACTGCCGGGCTGTGTTCACTTCCTCCGTACCGTTATGGCAGTGGCATTTCACAAATCAATTTGACAGTCTCTCTCTCTCTCTCTTTCTAGTCAGCCGCGCAGCCTACGGTCAAAGAGGGTGTTCGGCGCACCCCCTCTAAACTTAACACCCGGCACATCAAAGAGAATCTTACTATTTAAACATATTTTTATTAATTTAATGACAAAACTATGTCACGACCCCCCCTCTAAATCACGAGACGAATCTAATAAGCCTAATTAATCTATGTTTGCTACAGTGATGTTACAGTAATCATCGTCTAATCACGCCTTAATTACCCTCATTAGATTCGTCTCGTGAATTCGAGCGGAGTCCTGAAATTAGTTTTGTAATTAAACTTTATTTGTAATCATAATATTCGTTAGAAAAATCCTCTAAAGTTTAGACCCCGTGCGCCGAACACCCCAAAGACGACTATTGCGGACACGTGGTCCCGTTTGACTTTAGCGGAAGAGCCGACCAAGGCAAACGAGGAGCGTTGGATCTCGACCGACGGCGGATGAAACCGCAGCGGCAGGGGAGGATAGACAGGCGCGCTTCCCCGTCCGTTCCAATCCAAACGAACGAAACCAAACCGTGTGCGCCGCGAAGGTTCCAGAACCGCCCAGCTTCTTCCTCCACCAAATCATCTCGCTTCCACGCCACCTCCGCCTCCGTATTTATACGACCCGATCCCCTCTGGCGTCCTCCTTCCTATTCCTTCATCGGATTGGTTTGATTGGGTTCGATTTGGGTAGGCAAGGCGCGCTACTAGCTTGCTTGTGCGCAGGAGGAAAGAGGGGGAAGTAGAAGGAGGAGAAAGGGGGAGGCCGATGGCGTCGAAGCGGATCCTCAAGGAGCTCAAGGACCTGCAGAAGGATCCGCCCACCTCTTGCAGCGCCGGTAATTTTGGTTCCCCCACCCTCATCTTCCTGCAGCTGCTGCTAGCCTGCTACTAGCTTTGCTTTTTTAAGTTTCCGTGACGAACGTGACCGATGAGTTGTTGTGCCTCTAGGCTGTCTTCGGGTAGATCTGTGGGTAGATCTACTAGGATGAATTTTGAATTTTGTACGTTGGGGCTGTGAATGTGGTGGATGGCTGGGGGTAAGAAGAACCTTGAGCTTCTAAGATTTGAAACATTAGGCGTTGCATCCTGCCTACTTGCTCGTGTTGGTTAGATCCGCAGATACATCGGGCTTTCTTATGGTCATGTCGTGTCATCAGGTTCTTTCAACAGATTCAGGATAGTGATTCGTAGCGGCGTGCAGAGGTTTACGTGTTCAGCAGCGCGCATTCAGTTGTTGTAACTGCCCTTCTTGCCAGCTCTAGTAGCACCTCCTTGTTTGCACTTATGCGTAATTCAGCATTAGTTCTCTTAGAAGCATTGGATCTCTGCAAGAGTCATTTGATCGCCATTACTCATGGAGGGAGCAACATTTCTGTGTAGGCAAAACATGCAGTGTCCATTTAGAAGCCTCCATAGTAGTCAAACATATGGTTCTCTGTGTTCAGGATGTGTCATAGCTTTTCCTTTCTCGAAATTGTTTTGAGTTTCATCTTTGTGACTAAGCTGCTTGCATTGGAACATGAACAGGCCCAGTAGCGGAAGATATGTTCCACTGGCAAGCGACCATAATGGGTCCATCAGATAGCCCATATTCCGGTGGTGTCTTTTTGGTCACCATCCACTTCCCTCCGGATTACCCATTCAAACCACCCAAGGTATGAAACCATCTGGTTATTGTTGGATTCCAACTGCAAATTCACTTTTGTTCTGTATCTCAAATTAAAACAGTTAAAATCGAATGGTGTTTTTTTGTGATCTACAAATTGCTTATTTCTGAATGCATTGCACACAGCTACGAATACTTTCGATGGTGGGTGCTTTACCAAAAGAGTTTTATGGCATTTTTACTTTGCAAAGTCTGTGTTGTACCTATGCAGTACCAAACCGAATTGTGGGGAAAAAAATTGTGCTTACATGTGCTATTGGCCTATTGCAGGTTGCATTCAAGACCAAGGTTTTCCATCCGAATATCAATAGCAACGGGAGCATATGCCTTGATATCTTAAAGGAACAGTGGAGCCCAGCATTGACAGTTTCTAAGGTTGGTAAATTTTTCCGATTCCCGACGGTTCTTCACTAACTGGTTCAAACCAACAATGTGAATATACAGAACTATAGCCTCTCTAGGAGTTTAGCCACTCTGCAATTTTCGAAATCAGTTTTCAGTGATGCTTTTATCTCACATGGTTCTATATTCAGGTACTCCTGTCAATTTGCTCCCTATTGACAGACCCAAATCCGGACGACCCATTGGTTCCTGAGATTGCTCACATGTACAAGACTGATCGGGTGAAATATGAGTCCACCGCCAGGAGCTGGACACAGAAATATGCGATGGGCTGACAGCGGACTGTGCAAAGATAATTAGCTGATGACCTTCCTATCTATTCCTGTTGCACAATCTGTCTCTTTGTTCTGGTTCTACTGTATTACCTTCTGTGATCCGGTGGCAGAAGGTTTAAACAATTTGCCCATCTGATGGTTAATCAAAATGGTGGATTTGAAACTTCAATGGCCATTCCTGAGTTTGATTCAAAATTTTGTTGGGCTTATCTTCTATTATTATGCATGTTTGTGTGGTGTCGTGTATGGTGCTTGCGTGTGTGTGTGTGCCACGGTCGAAATAAAATATCCATGGTGCCGCGCTGTCTTCTTTGCCATCGTAAGGGGTTTCACGTTTTGGATTTAGAACTAATGTTTGCCATGATGGTTGTTTTACACCCTACCCGACGGGTCATATTCTAGCTGTCAGGTTGGTCAGACTTGACATGTTAATGTACCATTCCAGAATGTTTAATTTGCTAGAAATAGATGTTAGTGTACCATTGATCTTGGAAAAACTTCATTATTTCCATTAATCTTGCAAACTATCTTTTCTTAGATGAAATGTAGCATGAAACCTTATCATTTCCCATACTTTGACAAACAAAAGGAGCATCCAATGGCAAATGGCTTAGCTGTGTGATTGTATCTCAAAAGGATATGCAATCATGCTTGAATATATTCCAACTTGTACGATGTGCAATCTGGCAGAAGTACTTGATTATGAAAGCACATGGCAAAATTGCAAACGACTTTTTTCAATTTATGAATACGATTATTTCTAAAAGCCAAGAATAAAAAAAAGTGACAGAGAAACGGATATATGCAAAAGGAAAATTGGAAGAAGAAAAAAGTGATGGTACAGTATGATTAAGAAAAAGAGCACAAAATCATTTGTAAGATCGACACATGCGCCACACTTGAACTACACAGCCAAAAGTGAACTGAGCTTCTCTGTCAGGGTAAGAACTTGGTTGCTTGCACTCATCAAAGTAGATGAGTTCGTAAAGAGTGTTTGGATTGGAAAAGTAAAACTTGAACTGAAAAAAGCGCTATTGTTTCAAAAATGGTTATACCAGCGTGTGGAAACACAATGACCTAAAAGATTAGGTAATAATTACAATTAAAAATAAATATCCGTGAAGCCGTCCTAGCTCAGTGGTAGAGCGCGTGGCTTTTAACCACGTGGTCGTGGCGATCCCCACGGACGGCGAATTTTTTGTTTTCTGTGCTCATTGATTTACTATTTTCCTTTAACAAGGTCTAGGAAATTTCCTACAAAATGCCATTGAAACATTTTTTTAAGAATATTGAAACAGACCATAAATGTACGCTGAAACAACTTTATAGATTCCGGTTTGTGCATGCCCCGAAAAGAATTCTAGGAGTCCCAACAGATGGTGAATCTCATAAACGCATTACTCCTATGTGGGTAGAAATTTTCATAGTTTCTTTCCGTTGAGGAAGAAATTTTCTTGACTGGAGTATTAACTACACCACCAGCAACAACTGCACGCCATAGTTCAAACGAACTTGCACATGATAACTTTATAATATTATTATATTCTGAACCAGATGGTGCATATCACCATGTCACATGCAAACTGCATAAATTTAATCTACTAAGCAGCACAGAACATGGGATGCAACACTGAGCCGGTGAAACAGAATATAGAGAATCTGAAGTATACAGAACAACAGGACTACGAGGGGAGCATCTCTATGACAGAAAAACAGAATCATGCTAGCCGTTTAGAGCTACCAGAATGCGTGATCAGAACCATCAGTCGAGCATACAAAAACACAACACCTCGATATAGCCTAAATCATCAATATATTAGCTCTACCAGTCACTGATGATCGAATATTAGGATCAGAAGAGCTTGTATGGAGCGGTGGCATCCAATGGGTGGATAAGGTATGTGAGCACAAGTGCCACCAGCATCAACAGGTATGCGATCCCCTGGTCAATCGATGTGCCTGTATCGTAAATTATTGATAATGGTTACACGGAGACAAACAATAATCCATAATCTAAAGAGAAACCAGGTTGAGAACCTGGTGCTTAATTAAAATATAGAAGCTCAAAAACAACAGGTTTGTTGATAATGGTTTCATTTCACAAACTTCTGCCATAAATAATTGAAGCTATTTGAATCTGGAACTCCAAAGTTTCCAGCACAGAAGCCTTATAGTTTCAAACTTCTCCCAATTATTTGAAGGAGATGACTGACTTCAATCGTCATCTGCCAAATGTTTCACAGGGACAACTGTTCAACCAGACATCAACATGATCAAAAGCAAATTCGCAGTTCACTTTCGTTTGCAGAATCAAATATACCCACTTACTTATTAAATAAAGAAATGAGCGGCATATGTAGCATAGTTGTAGTTTCATTTACTTCTAGTATTTGAAAACTTCTAATTTGAAGTCGCTTTCAAGAAAGCAAAATTCTCAATATCCTTCAAGTGCAAGTGAATATGATCAGTTGCCAGGTATCATGCATTCAGTGGAAGCTACTCAAGGAAACACGTGTACTACCAAGGAAATTCTCAACATCCTTCAAGTGCAAGTGAAGATGATCAGTTGCCAGGTATCATGCATTCAGTGGAAGCTACTCAAGGAAACACGTGTACTACCAAGGAAAGGAAGGGGCAAGCTAACTCTAACTAAGATGACTGACAGGTGTACAGAAAGCACCCTTCTAGTGTGATCAGCATGTAAGCATCTATGCCCACCAGAAAAATGTCCTCTACAGCTTGCACACTAACTTTTATTAGGAATCTCTTGGATAATCCTTTTCACAATACAACAGCAGCAGCAGAAAAGCCTTTTAGTTCTAAAAAAGTAAGGTAGGCAATCATTTTCATAATATTATTACTGAGAAGTTATTAAGGAAACATGGCTAGAAAAAGGGACGTAGGTTAACTTCCAATGTAAGATTGTGATAAAATTGAACTATCTCAATAAATCAGTATACATCGTGTTAAGTTTTCAACTGCTGGTTGCAGTTTATAAACAAGTGGCTCCACCGAAAGGTTTGCCAAATTGACATTCCCAAGCCAGAGATGTTGTGCATCATAAACATCATGCCATAAAACTAAAGTGACCTGTTTGAACGGGTAGTTTAAAAATACTAAATTTCAAAACAAATGTAGCATGTCTAGTTGGAATTTTGGTTGAACATTGACTGCAAACCCAAAACTTGTCATCCTATTTTGAAGGGTTCCCTTGGACTACAATTAGTTCAGAACAACCAAAGAACAATATTGGAAACAGAAATGGGTAGTCATGTGAAAAGATTAGTTCGAGAGGAGAAAAATATTGTCGCATACTCCCTCTGATCCAAGATACGGACAGATTTGTGAAAGTTTTTCTTTTTCATAATGCATCTCTCTGTGCTCCATATTAAACAACAGTATAAATGATCAACATGTATCCCAAAACGACTAATATTTTTTTCGGAACAGGTATTATTTCTAAAAGATCAGCTTGAATTATTAGTGCCATGTGCTAAGAACTCGTGCCCACTAAAGGAGGCCCTACGCGCCAGTCACACGCTAAATGAAAGAGAGACACGCAGGCAGAAGGCAGAGGCTGGATGGAACCAGAGGAGGGAACGGGGCGTGATGTCTCACCGTAGCTGGCAGGCGCCGGCGCCGGTGGCTGCGCGTGCCCGGCGGCGGCGGCGGCGGGCATTGCGATGCCCACCACGAGGACGGCCACCGCCACGAGACCCACCGAGGACCACGCCGCGGCCATTTCCTCCGCCTCTGGCTCTTCCCCTCCGCGGCTTGGATTCCTGGTGCTGGTTTCTCCTCCTCCTGGTGGAGCGGAGAAGCACAGGGACGGCGCCGCCGATGGAGGTGGCGGCGGAACGGAATCGCAGCAGCGCCGCTAACCCCTCTCTCTCTCTCTCTGCTTCCTTAAATTTCGGGTTTCGGGAACGCCACCAACGTGCGCGCGCGCGTCTTATAGCACGAGCACAAACGTAAACCGAGAACTAACAAACACGTGGTCCCAGCCAAGACGATGACATGTGGGTCCAGGTACTCCACGGTCTTGCCGGTAGTAGGCAGACCAGTGGCTACGCGACGTGTGCGCGCTTGGAAATCACTGACCGGTGGGTCCAGAGAAGTTTACGGGAGCGTGGGACCCACTCACATGGGCTCATGCGGTACGGGTCTGGCATTGTGTTGGTTGATCCGGTGATTATGGCGCCCCACCACGCATGTGAAGCTGCCGCGGAGACGCCGCGCCACGGCGCCAGGCTGTGTGACCGGAAGCTGCCCACTCCGTCGTTCATTTGTACCGTGTGCAGACGAACGGCCAAGGGACCCCCCGTCATCGAAGTACCAGGACTCGTGATTATATATCTTGATACTTAACAAAACAAAAAATGAGACATGAATCCTTCCAAGTACCATAGAAAAGCTCATTTAACATATTTTTAAGGTTACTGTACCACCTTGTCTTATGTACGTAGTCCTCAAATATTTTGGATCTTTTGAAGGTTATCGATATGGATATCAACAAACTTAAGAAACAAGCCAGAAGAATCGGGCCAGCGAAGAATTGGGCAGCCAGACGGGTGGTTGGAGTAATCAACGATGATTCCATTCAGTTCCCCGCCAAAGGGCGGTTCCTCGTCGCCTGCCTGCCTCTCTCTGCACAGCACCACCAACCATTTCATTCTTTTCCCTTTCTGTTTTTTAATGGCCTGCCTATCTGACCACGCCTTATCTTCAATCCATAAATATTACCTAGATCACTTGTGTTTAAGTGACAATAATAACTTGTTCTAGAAAAACTTTATCCGTGCCATATTTATTTCGAAACTCACAGCACCATGGCTATCATCTTTTGCTACTTGACCTGTCATCACTCCCTGATAAACAGAAACAAACGTCCTGCGTATGAATAGTCGAATACCGCTGTTATATATAGACTACCATTCGGTTTCAGCAGTATGTATTTGCCCACAGAACAATCTGTAGTGCCAGCTTGACGTTTTCAGATAGTAAAAACTCATGGCAAACTAGCATTCGGTATCAGCAGGATAAGAAAAATCATGTTATTTGCCCAGAGAACAATCTGCAGTGCCAGCCACAAGATTGGAAGATTATCGATATTGATTCAGAACACAACTTGTTCACAACATCAAAGCGACATGACGTAATAACCACTGAAGGCTACAACTCTAAAATTTCCGCTAACTGATTCAATTTAGGAAAATAATGGAGCACATAAAGATGGCCAATACAACAAGAATAAATGATTTCCTTTTCTTTGAGAGAGCATGTAACACGTAATCGAATACACAGTTGAACACGGATTGGAATTTTATACAATAAGACAATTATTCTCCTGTGATGATAATCTACAATTCCACATGAGCACCACAAAGATGCCACAAGTCCTGAAGCCACATTAATGTGTAACCTACACAATAAAAATCTTGGGGGGTGGGGGGAAACCTATGTTTTGTTGTCTATTTGTCTTCCTGGACTAACCACGACTGTTCCCTCTTCTCTTCAACCTAAACGATTTGTTCTACTTTAGGCATTGTTTTACATGACTTCTTTTCATCCTATAGAAAAGCTTCTATCTTCTCCATTCAAGACCAAAATATAGTCAGGAGATATCCAAATCTGAACCAGAACAATAGTACTGGCATAGTTCATTTCATTAAATCCAGAAACACAAAACCGTTCCACAGGCTATGCAACACCATTGATGCCAATAAGTTACGCGACCTTGAGAAGGCACCTCCCATCACTACCCCGAGAAATATTAAAGGCATCACCCTCTGCGCATTGAAGTGCGCGAGCGCGAAAGCTGCAGCACTGACTAGGATTGAGCATGGAAGTGGCATGTAACGTGTTAGAGATGGAAGAAGGAAACCCCGGAATACAATCTCTTCCCATATAGGTGCACACACAGTGACCACCACAGCATATAAGGCCATCGCCACTGGGTCACGGGCCACAATGGATTGCTCCACACTAGACACTCCCACAGCTGGACTTGGTGACATTTGGACTAGGCTGATGTTGATGTGAGAAAGTAAATTGACTAGTGGAAATAACAGGCACCCCAAAGCTACATCCAAGTACCATCTTCCCTTTAAGTTGAACTCAAACCAGCCTGGAGGGAGGGGACGGAATCTACCAAGACATTGATGAAGGATAGCAATCCCAGCAAGGCCTTCAGTTATGTCCGTCAAGAGGCTATATAGTGCTTGGCCTCTGTGTGTCAATGTTTCCTTGCTAAAGCCAGCCGCATGAGCCAAAAATGGCACTATCCAGGAGCCCACAAGCCAAAATGTGGCAATCCATAAAATCATAACCTGCTTTCATGTAGTATAAAATGAGTATACTTTTATAATGGATAGAGGGTGACCACAGGTGGATAAATGAATGAACCTGAGCAATGGTTTCTCCAGTCCAAGGTACCACCCAGCGTTCTCTCTGAAATCTTAATATTTTTTCCTGTACATCATCTTTAATCTGAAAAATAAACAAGAATTCTTACTGACTAGACAATGGAAGTAGCCTCAACAATAACAATAACTAAACATCATTATTGGCAAATCAGATACAAACAGATGCCCATGGATCGCAGAAGAAGAAGAAAAATACACACTAAAAGTAGCAGTCAATTTCCAAAAGCACAATACAAGCAAGATAATAAAGCATGTGTTGTCACATGGACTACATATTCCATCAATGTTTGTCTGTTTGCAACAATTTTGCATTTGAAACAAATTACTATTAGTATTTAATAGCAAATAGAAATGCCAGAAACCAAAGAACTGAGCCTGACAATAAAGTGTAGCATAAGCCAAAGAAAGTAAGTTGTTGGAAATTTATAAATTGTATGTATCTTTTGCTTTAAGCGTCGAAATGATCATCCTACATGTTACCTCGAAACTCAGATAAAAAAGCACATCAATCCCAGCAGAAAAACAATTTCATATGCCCATTTAATTGGCATATAAAAAGTTCCTTTGAGTTGATTATGATGTAGATGGTCCAACAGATCTTCACTCAAACCCAAAACGAGTCAATGCTATGATAAAGGAAGAAACATATGGGAACCTCTAAATCCGAATCTAATTCCAACCTACCTAAATAATCGAGCTGAAAAACCAAGTGCGTGAATGAAACAATATCTACGTTATAACTCATCACACTACATATGCTTTATAATGAATTTCCAAAAAATAGTGCATAGAAGTGGCACTGCAGATATTCATGCAACTGAATCTCTACTAGCTCTATCTTTTCTTACCTTTGAGATTGCTCAGACTTCAATATTCAGAAAAATGATGGTATAACATTTGATATATCAGTTTGGCTATTTAATAGTCACACCGTTATTTAATTTAGCTTCATGTCAATCTACTAAATTTACTCATATCTAATCAGATTTCCATTTGTCTCCTTCCTTACAACTATGTTGCTTGGTACTTTGGTCATACATTTCGAATGGAAAAACATTAATTTTTTGTGTTATCTGGGCAAATGCTGCTACTTGTGTGATACAAACAAACAATGAGAAATAGTAAAAGACAAGTTAAAATCCCATGGAAACTCATGTTGTGGTCTGCTCAGGTTCAATTCAGCAAACAATTTGCCTTACGAAAGACGCTGTCGGAAATGCAATTACCGAGTATATATCCAGCAGTAGATAAATAAGACTCACCTTCTGCACTTGGACGAACCAGCCCCCCTCATTGGCATTTATCTCCTCTACAGCATTTGTACTTTCTGCCTCCTCCTCATTCGCTTCAGTGGACCAAGAGCTCTCCGATTGCGCAATAAACTTGAAGCTACTGCCATCATCAGAGGTTGTCAGTCCATCCTGGTCCTGCCTGAAGCAGGAGGCGTGTACCAATCTCCTTCCCTAAATGCGCACGAACAAGTCAGCGAAGAAGAAAACCCAAAACTACTCCAAACATAAGTGCAATTCGGAAACAATGAAAGATACAGACTGATACAGGCATCTAGTCTAGACTAACGAGCCACGTCTGTAGTTTCTTGATCCCTAAATAAGCAGACGACGGCTACCGTACAATTTTCATAATTCTGATGAAAAATCCAACTAGTGGATAAGGTACAGCAACACCTTGGAGACCCAGATTCAAGCCCGCCGTCAACCGAAGCGAGAAATTCACCACATCGACGGCCTTTTACTACTAAAGTAGAGGGTGAGCTTAACGCTACTGATCCCAAGGCTCGGCTAAACTGCGGCGATCAGGGGAGAAGACAGCTGGAATCAGGCAAAGGATTTCTCGCGCCGTACCTTGGCTGGAGCCGCCCTCCGAGGCCCGAAGCCGAGCGACGGCCTCTCGGCGGCGCAGGAGGGGGAGGGAGACGGGAGCCGAAGCCTAGGGCAAGGGAGCCGTGGAGGGGAAGGGGCGAGGCAGGAGGCGCCCGACATGGGTGGGGTGTGGACGACGAGCCACGACCCGCACCACCACTGGGTGGGGGAGGCTGCTTCGTCTCTGCCCTCTCTCTGACTCTCTCTCTGCTCGCCGAAGGAAGAGCGCTCTGTCCCCCGCCTGGATAATGGACTGGATATTACAGCCCCACCGGACTGTTTTCCCCATTCAGCCCACTAATGTCGGCTAGCTTTGTGGGCCGTACAGACTAGCAGCCCACGTAACATTTTGCATTTAACTTTTTCTTTGTTTTTTTATAGTGTTCTATTTTTTCTTTTCTTTTTTGCGTACCATTTTTCCCTTGTTGCTGCAATCGAAGTTCCTCATAGTAGCAAGCGTACGCGTACCATTTCCCCAACCGACCTCCTGCTCTGCTCCTCTTTTTTTTTTTATCAAACGATACCTGTATTAAGTTAAGGACAGAGTACAAACATACATACAAATACAGGTACGTACAAGGATACGGAGGAACAGCTGTTCAACCCAAAGTGCAAAAAGACCCCTACGAAAAGTAGAAATTACATCGAAGTCCCTAGGCCTTTCACACAAACTTGACGACGAACTCCACCATCGCCGGCCACCGTCGACGCCTGCAAGAGGCCGTCGCCGCCACGGATCCATCGCCGGAGGAAGCCCCTTCGCACACAGGCTTTGAAATGAACCGGAATAGACACTCACTAGGTGAGATTCGCCATAGCAGATAGCTCGACCGGTCGGGGACGCGCTCCGAACCTCCTCCGGCTTGAGTCGAAGCTCGCCAACGCCGGCACCTGCCGCCGCGGATGCACCGAGCTCGACCCAACCACCAGCCGTCCCGCAGCTCCATCTGTCTCCTTGAACCAAAAGGCCAGCAATCTCGTCACCTCGCCGAGCGCGAAGAAAACAAGACGCCGGCGAACTCCTAAGGAAGAGCTCCTCGACGGGAGCCCCACCCCCACAAACCCGCCGCCGGCGCCGGAGTGGAGCACCAGCGGGGCACGGCCGGGGAAGGGGGGACTTATTCGGACACATCGCCGTCGCCGCCGCAACCTCACCGACGCCGGCCAAAACCTTAATCCTAGCAACTACCTAGGACCCAAGCTCCACGCCGGCGACAGGACCGCCGTCTTCCCCACCTCCAGACAGCCCACAGGCTATCGGAGGGGAGGAAGACGAGCACCCGCGCCGGCGAGAGCACGGAGCGCCTCCGGTCGCCTCTGGATCGCCTCCTCTACACTGTAGCAAGGGGAGGGTTCGAGAGAGTCTGCTCCTCTGTTCGGGGCACGGTCCGGGGTGCCGCAACGCGAATGCGGAATGCCCCCTCTTCAACTGCTCCCCGCTGCATCCCGTCCGTTCATTTTGGACACGTGTCGCACAGCGCCGCACACCCGCTCCTCTCTCGGTCTCTCCCCCGCTTCTCTCTCTTCCCGCGCCTCTCTCCATGCTTTTTCCACTCCATAAAGCTGCTCCTTTCGCAGGGGAGCCAGTCATCGCTCCTCCTTCTTCCCCAGGAAGCCTCCGCCCCGTTCTCCGAAACCCCAACCCACGAAAACCCCAGCCACCTTCCCCCATCGCGGGATCCCTTCCATGGCGAGCTGGGTGCGGCATGCCTGGCTTGACGACGGGCAGGGCGGGGGGAGCAGGCCGGGCCCAGGAGGCAGGAACTACCGGCGTCAGAAGGCGGCGTTCTCGGATGTCATCGCCAACGACCTCGGGATGACCGGCGGCGTGAGTAAGTGGCCACGCGACCCGAGAAATTCGAAATTTCTCCCTCTCTTTTGCTGTTTTCACGAGCTTTGCCCCTCGATCCGTCCGGCTCGAGGTCTCTAATGCCGGTTGCGTGACGTTGTCCGCGCGTGCGTGCCAGGTTCCGAGTCGGTGGAGCAGATGACGCGCGTCATCGAGTCGTCAGACTGCGACCGCAAACGCGCCATGGGTGAGATCGAGAACCCCGCTCTCCTCCTCCTCCTCCTCACTACTCTCCCTCGAAATACCAGGATTTTGATTTAGGATGAAGCTTTTGGCATCAGTTTATGATCCGTAGGGGTGGGGCCGTACCCGTACTCCTAATATGATCGAAGAAGTAGCTCTCACACCTGTGGATTGTGTGATCTAACACTAGTATGGGAATATGGGAATTGGGATAAAAGGAGGTTCCTTTGCTCGTAATTGGTGCAGTTCGAAATTGCGATGCGGGAACTTTGAATGGTACTATTGATTTTGTATATCTTATTATGCTGTTTTCTCAGATATGAAATTCTCTTGGGGTACATTTACTTTGTGGTTTTTCGAGGGTGCCAAGTTTCTAGTTGAGAGGAAACTTAATCCCGTGTTATGCTCAATTCCTTGTGAACATGAATAGAGTTCATAGAAGTTTGTTTTGATTCTTTCGGAAAATGGGACTGCAGAGGAGTTAAAGAGCTTGAATGTGGAATCTGACTCCGAGGAGGAGTGGGAGAATATCGGGCCACTGCATGACGCCGCAAGCAAGGGGCAAATGGATACCTGCAAGCACCTGGTGGAGCATCTCGGGTTTGACGTCGATTCTGTTGCTACTAATGGCTCTGGTAAGTGTCCTCAGTTGCTAGGTTCAAACAATTTCATGTTTTTATCAATTCCTTTTTGCTGGTATGTGATTTGTTTCCGTGTCTTCAGATCTTAATGAGAAATTTAATGATTTGCCAGTCTAAAATGTGGGCCTTTTTCGCCTAATGTTGATCTCTCTTTTTTGTGTGTTTTACTTGGAGATCTTACCTTGTAGTTTGACATCTGGTTGCTCTAGATTCTTGTACCTTTTTTTTTGTTGCCATGTCACTACATTATCATTAGAAGTGGCGTTCAAGTATAAACGAAGTTATACCGTGTGGCTGTTCATGTGCCATCTAACCTTTTCCCGCAGAACCCGGTGTTAATTGATATGTTCCTGGGTGAAATTTTATTACCTTATCTTAGTACATTTACGCACCTATAAATTGGTGTTTTGTGGATTTCTTCATCTGAAATTGTGAATGTATATTGTGCATAATGGAAGGTCTCCTGTGTGCTGTAAATGTTCTGTGAACTGTTGCTATTTGTAATCACCAGAGATTTTATAACTAACCTTTTGTTGCTACAGCATTGCAGTTAGTGATACAAATAGCAAATAATCTGCTTGGTTTCTGACAGGTTTGACTCCTTTGGCTTGTGCGGTTTCTAATGGAAAAGTAATTGCAGTGAGATATTTTCTTGCTAAGGGTGCTGATCTGAATAAGCAAGACCACATAGGCTTTGCGCCTCTGCATTATGCTGCAAAGAAAGGTTCACTTTCTTCGTATGCCTAAGTTTCTACTTGCATTTATGTTTCTTACTAATTAATCAATGCATAGAGCTTTGAGAAGCAAGCATATTTTACCTCATTTTCGTTGTTGAACTGCTATACTATCTAGTTATGATGATTATCACACATACTTTGCTTCAACTGTTGATGACATTCAATGTCTCTGTGAAGCACACATGTGCTGGCCACTCGGAGCCTGATAGTATCTAAGAGATGCTTTGATAAATTTCTTTGTAGAAAAAGGTCTTATGTGTATTTAACTTAAAGGTCATTCTTCTTTATTTTGTTTCGAGCTATTCCTTTATTTCACCCCAATACGCATCAAATAAGTGGCACACTCCTGATGTAGAGGGACATGGTTGCTAAAGCATAGACATTATTGTTCCATGTTTTGAATCAATTTAAGAATATATAAAAGTTTAATACTGTTGTTTGCTATTCATTTGCTTCCAGGGTATGATGGAATCGCACGTCTGTTGGTATCTAGAGGTGCTCAAGTTGATTTATTTTCTTCAGGAGGGCCACCACTACTTGTTGCTGCTGCACATGGGAATTCTGGTGTCATGCAGATTTTATTGGAGAACAATGCTGATGTAATTACCGATATGATTCTTTTATTTAAACTTCTGTGGCGCTTTCTGTTGTCGAATTCAAGGGCCAATATGGGATTGCTTAGGCGCTACTAACCCCTGATCTTCATTTACTGATCTTCTTATTAAATCTGTGATACAGTAACTTGTGCCTTTTCATAACAATAAGGCTTAGCTATTCTCCACCTACTCCTTTTTTTGAAGATTTGTGATCTAACAGTGACCACATGTTCTTCTTTTGTTAGGCCTGCTTCCTCTGTTGTCTTCTTTCCTATGTATCTTTCACGCTTTCCTGCGTATTCATGTATAATTCTATTGCTGAATATCTTTTCTTGAAAATTGCAGCCAAATATTTGGGCAGATATTTGTACACCCCTAGCGGCAGTTGTTTGTGCCACTCCTGGAAAAGTGAATCGATCTGCTTGCTTAAAGTGTGTGAAGCTCCTTGTCAAGGTTGTACCCCTCACTTTTTGTACACACTTATTAATGAAAAAAATCATTGTGGAAATATTTCTGCTGTGAATTCACTTTCTTTTCTTTCCTTTTTTTATTTAGCAAATGGTGATATATGAAACTTGTTTTCACATTGCATTACCTGTATTCCCAGGCTGATGCTGATATTAATTCTAGAATCCTGATACTCCATTGGTGATAGCAACTAGCAAAGGTTTAACTCAAGTTGTTACTTACCTGTTGGAGGTTGGCGCTGATGCAAATATTCCTATTAAGCATGTGAGTGCTTAAATCATTATTGGTATTTGATTTTTATACTCATTGCTCTTAGTTGCTTTAATGATGTGTGTTTATTTGTTAATTGTCGTTGTTGATGTTACTGTTACAATCTCTTTCGAATGGGATGAAAACCTATGTAATTGATTACTGTTACTTTAGTGCACTTTGCTATTTGGTGCATGCCTGCACGATGGAGCCTTTTTAGTAAATTGTAATGTATATTATGGTCTCACATCCTTTTCGGATTCTGTTCTTCCAAGAAATCTGTCGGTGTTGGTGTCTCTAACAGAAATTATTTTCACGAAACTAGTCTTGTAGTTCATGCCACTAATAAAGTTGAACTAATGGAAATGGAGCTTGGTGGATAGATGTGAAATTCTTTACTGTTCATAATCTCAACAGCTGATTGTCTCATACGACTCTCTCTTCGTTTTTCCCTAGAAAATTCATATGACTCTTGTAAGTGGTCATTGACTACTCCGGTTATAAAAGGAAACTTTTGACGCAGATATGGCCTGGGCGCCCGGCCCTAGTCTCTTTTTGTAGTATTTTACTTAATTGTTGTGAGCTGTCATCCCCACCAAAATTCTACCACCCACAATTTTCCTCAGGAACAATTGGAGAGTGTTTATGGGATAGTCAATAACTTACAAGCATACATGCTAATGACTTCACGTGCTTCCTCTGTATACAATTGTGTGCTTGACATATCAGTGTGGTGACAATTATCGATTGTATTCATGAACAATGTATTCATTATATTGTAATTAGTGACAAAATGATTATGGGAAATTTTGAAAGCTGTTGCCATGCTAATGGCATTGAAAAGAATAGTACAAAGCACATTCTTTTCTGGATCAGAGTGATGTTAGAAATTGTAACATCCTGGCCCAGGGCTTAATAGGATTGATAAGAATACTCATACCAACAGTTGCAACTTCTTTTCCGGAAGCTCATCTCGAAAGAACTCCGGGTTAAGCGTGCTTGGCCCGGAGCAATTTCGGATGGGTGACCGACCGGGAAGTCCTTCCCGGGTGCGCACGAGTGAGGACAAAGTGCGCAGAAAAGACGTGTGTTGGTCTGTGGGGACAGTCTTGAGATCCTAGAGAGCTGCCAGGCGTGCGGGCCCGGCCTCGTGGAGGCGGGACGTCACAAGTGGTATCAGAGCCGACTCTCGCGGTTTCACGGGCGCGTGTGGGCGCAGTTGCGCAGGCATGGTGTGCATGGCTGGTGCGGGCCCAAGTGGTCACACAGCATGGCACATGCGCTGGCACTGGACGCACGGACGTGGCCAAGAGAGGAAGTTCCTGGCCTGGGGTTGATCGACGAGGACGTCGATCTCCTAAGGGGGTGAGAATGTAACATCCTGGCCCAGGGCTTAATAGGATTGATAAGAATACTCATACCAACAGTTGCAACTTCTTTTCCGGAAGCTCACCTCGAAAGAACTCCGGGGTTAAGCGTGCTTGGCCCGGAGCAATTTCGGATGGGTGACCGACCGGGAAGTCCTTCCCGGGTGCGCACGAGTGAGGACAAAGTGCGCAGAAAAGACGTGTGTTGGTCTGTGGGACAGTCTTGAGATCCTAGAGAGCTGCCAGGCGTGCGGGCCCGGCCTCGTGGAGGCGGAACGTCACAGAAATCCTTGTGTTTATTTGTAGATCGAACACCGCAATTCATTTTTAGCTTAGGATTAGTAAATTATATTCATTTACATGAGAATTTAGGCTAGTCGTACATCTGGTTAGTGGTATCTTCAAATATGACTAAAGTGAATTTTTACTCTTTGTTCGTTTGCCATATAACAGGATGGTAGCACACCAATAGAGATTGCTGCAGAGTCTGGATCACGAAGTCTTGTGGAGATTTTATTTCATTATACTTCTCCCATTCAAGGCGTGTCAAACTGGAGTGTTGAAGGAATCATTGCTCATGTAAAATCAAGACATGCAAATGACAAGGTAGTAACTAAGTCATACATTCTCAATCGTTTAGTTGTTTCTGTAAGGCATGACATGCTTCGCATGTCTTCTACCTAATCCTACATTTCGTGCCTACAATATTTATCTTCTGCATGTTCTTCAATTAAAGAAAAATAAATAACTCTGCCAGATAACATTCTTAGTTTCTTACAAGCTCAAATATTTAACAGCACCTAAGTTTGTAAATATTTGACTTCTATGTCTTGGTTGTTCGAATGAAACATCGAAGTTCAGGAATGCTAAGTTTGACTTTGAATGAACTTAAAAGCTGAGGAGTGCAGAATATTGAATCTGAATTCAAGTATATTTTCACTGGAAAAAAGATTGGAAGCTTGTTATTAAAAAATGGAGCAAACAGAACAGTGAATGCATGACCCAGAGAAGGTTTACCGAGCACAAAGAAAATCATGGTTATTTCATGGTTTGATGTCATTAAAATCACTCCTTGCAAGCGAGAAATCGTATGTTCACCTGCACCCCTGTGTACCAGATAACTTCTCATTTCTATTTCATGGTTGGTTTAGAATACATGTTCATCTGCACCCATGTGTACCATACCACTTATCATTTCCTCATGCATTTTTGTTTTAAAGTTCTACCTTGGCACTGATCGGGGTACCTTTTTTTTTTTTTTTTTGGGGGGGGGGGGGGGGGGAATGTGTTTTACCCTCACTTTGAACTCTAAGTGTGATTTGAGGGTAAGAACACAATTGTCAAAATTTTTTTGTTTATTTGTTGAACGATAGGGATACATTAGAGACTTATTGCTGCCGTTTCAGCAAATTTATGCAGATAGTCATTTATGCATCCATCACTTTTCATTCATTTTCAGGATCTGCTATAGTTTTCATGTGTGCCTTAGCAAAAGTTTGCTAAAACAGTGGCCTGAAAATGAAAGTACTTGGGCAATTCGATTGCTGGTACTTTTGTTATATACGCTAAATTATCACTGTGAAAAAAGTGGTTAAACTTTGTTGGTTTGCATGTGGCTAAATTCTCAGCTTATTGTTATTTGCATCAGTTTGTTGTGTATGCTTGCTTGTGATAAAAAGGCTTTGTTGTTATTGTTGTTGTTGTGTATGCTGTTCTCATAAGTTTGCAACATCTGTATTTTTCCTTGATACTGAATCAGTTTCACAATAATTTAGGATAAAGCAAGTTTTGAAGATAGAAAGGCTCAGCTTAAATCACTTGGTGGAAAAGCAGTTGCAGGAATGGACTATGCTGGTGCTTCAAAATTCTACACAGAGGTAACACGTTCTATCCTCACTTGCACTGTAACGTCAGGACCATCCTAAAAGCATTATTAGTTGCCTATGGCTAATACATAATCACCAAAGTGCGTGTTTCCTACATACAGACATGAAACATTCTGGCAATTACTACTTTATAGTGCCTTCATATTCTGTGCGTGGCTTTGTGTGTTTAGTGGGTGGGATTGTGTGAGTGTAGGGAGCAATGTAATAAACATTTACAATATCCAGTTGCCGTTTTGATTCCGAAGTAGTAAAGTGTGACTCTGACAAGTTGGTTTCATAAGGCAATCAAGTTGGACCCTGCTGATGGAACACTCTATTCCAATCGAAGCCTTTGCCAACTGAAAATTGGTGAAGCCAGGGATGCTCTGCGTGATGCTAATGAATGCACAAGACTGCGGCCCGAGTGGCCAAAAGGTTACTACCGTAAAGGGGCTGCCCTCATGTCACTTAAGGTGAGATAAAACTGCAATTTGCAAGACCTATATTGCTTCCACGCATCAAACCTCTGTACAGATCATCAGCTATGTTTGTCCTAGGAGTACAAAGAAGCATGTGATGCGTTCATGGATGGGTTGAAACTGGATCCGTCGAACATGGATTTGCAAGATGCTTATTGGTATTGTTCTATCTACCCCTTTTCAATATCATTAACCTAACTCTTGAATGATTTCTCAAAATGACATCCATTGGTAAATCAAATGGAACATGTCTCCTGAATCTTAGTACTAGTGCTATGTCTTGATATATTCTTCATGTAAACTTCGAATCCTGTTGACTGTGTGTAAACCTATTTTGCCCGAAATGATTC
Source organism: Eragrostis nindensis (assembly GCA_012490785.1). NCBI lineage: Eukaryota > Viridiplantae > Streptophyta > Magnoliopsida > Poales > Poaceae > Eragrostis > Eragrostis nindensis. The sequence goes on from JAAXCT010001250.1 coordinate 166,192, forward strand.
CATTTATACTGTAAAGAAAATTTATCTTGGAATTGGTGCCTTCCATCTTCAAAAACCCCTGAATGACCTGATGAATAAGCGTGTGACCTTTTCAGGGAGGCGGCTGAGGCAATGAGGAAACATTCTGCTTGACAAAGTGCTTCATCGTTTGTCTAGGGTGCTGAATTCAGATGTTTCGCTTTCCCTTTTTGGAGGATGGGTGTTTCTTTTGGTCACCTCGGTATATGTATCGGCAAGTAGGATATGGTTCCGTACTGGACACAGAGATGACCGTTTCTGTTGATCGAACGTGCAGAGGGCGTAATTGCTCAGTGCCTCGGACGTGTGAATGAGAAACGAAGTTGTTATTTTTGATGCTTTGATTTGTCTTAACCAAGCACTTACTGCCTCCGATTTTCTTTCCGTGTGCTAAACGGCGAGACAGAGAGTATTCAGTACTTAGCGTACGTTCAGCTCACTCAAAGTTTACGCTCTCCTTTCTACAGCTGTGTTACTCTCACTGTCACTCGTGATGGGGCTGAATGCATTCGCCCGAAGGGAGGTTGATTAAAGGGTGGTTTCGTCATTTTTATGTGCTGAAAATAGATAGAGAAAAAAAAACCATTCAAAATATTCGAAAATGGCAAAACAGCAGTAGGCTTATGCTAAGTGTCCCTTTAAAAAAAGCTCATGTTTTGAAAGTCGCATTCACATGAAGCCACCAATTAAGAGTTTCATAATAGCAATCGGCTCCGCATTTGAGGGCTACAACGGAGAAGCTAAAGCGATTGTGGTGTTCTCATCACCTTGTGAACACTACCAAACCAGCTCTAAAGATGACCATCAATCCAACTCACGATGTTGGACCATTGGAGGCAAAACATCCAATCGCCTCTGAGGGTACCGACCCTATATAAACTGGTTGAAATCAACTGGGTAGTGCCATGAATTTTGGAGGTCAAGGCTTTCATTTCAAGCATGCATGTATGCCTTAACCTTATCTCCTGTTTTAACGCCAGCCTTTTGCAACATTGTGTCTGTCAACACAATACAAATATTTTTAAATTAAAAAAATGACCGGAACTATTTACTTCCATTTTCACTTTGTTACGTAGGGCGTGCTCTTGGTTGTTCCTTAAAAAGATGATGTGCCTGAGGCAAGGCAACGTTTGATTTTGGATGGCTCCTTGCTGCCTGAAGGAGACGTGCCCTCTCACGCAGCAACCAAGCGTGCCCGTAGCCAGGTTTCACTTACCACTTCGACCGCGAAAACCAAAAACCGGTTTAAAAAATAAATTCAGACAAATTTTGAAAATAAACCGTTCTTTGGTTTTCTGTTTTTTGAAGTTCAAATTTTCAAATTTTAATCTGAGAACCGACAGACGACCAAACCGAACCGGACCTGTTAGTCTTGTTTCTGCAAAAACCGGCCCGGTTATGCCCGGTTTTGCAAACACGTAGCCTTCGTCGAGCCGGACCGAACGCAACACCGAAACTGAACCCACGAGGCCACCCGACTCCCAGATCGCAGCACCGTGATGGCACGGCGGCACTCGTAGATCTCGCTCGAACCCCAAACACCCGTCACGCGCTCCCGCCTCACCTCCCCGGCGCTCTCACCCCCTCCTTCCCATGGCGAAGGGCGGCGGCGGGGAGCCCATTCCGCTGTCGCGGTTTGGCGCCCTGGTGGCCCAGCTCGAGTCCGTGGTGGCGTCGGCCAGGCAAAAGCCACCCGACGCGCTCCTCTGCTTCGACCTCCTCTCGGAGCTTTCCTCCGCCATTGACGAGGCCCCCAAGGTCCGCCCCTCTCCCTCCCGCTCTCGTCCCGGCCGCGCGGATCTCTCCCTGTAGAGCAATGCTTGTGTACACTCCTGCTATTGTCGTTGTGCTTGTGCCAGTTCCTCGCCCATGTGGATCCCGGGGAGTTGCTCTGCCGTGATCCGCCTGAATTGGCTCGTTGAGGAGGGTGTACCATTAGTTCTCTGCTAGTTTTTGCAATTGTCATCGCGAATCAGTAGTGATATTTAGTCTACCAACTTGCTCGGTTCATGCGGCTGGGTTTAGCTTCTGCAGTGAAGGGGGCAATAGAAGAGCAGACAGGCTAAACGATCGATGCCAACTCCCGAAATATTTAGTGATCGAGTTACGAGCGCAAGACTGGCTGGGTAACACTAATGTTGAATTTCGCCTTGCATTTGCCATGCAGGAGACCATACAGCTTTGGCAAAGGAAATGCGAGGACGCCCTCCAATCCTTGCTTGTCCTTGGGGCCCGGCGCCCTGTCCGGCGCCTGGCGTCGTCAGCGATGGGGCGGATAATTGAGAAAGGTGATGCGATATCGGTGTACTCTAGAGCGAGTACCCTACAGGGGTGGTTGGTAGACGTGAAAAGGGCAGAGCCTACGGCATTTGCAGGTTGGAATTTGCCATCCACCTTCCTTGATTTCTTACTTCAACTGCATCGGATATTGTTGTCCATATGTTTAGAGATTCACTCATTCCACATTTCGTTATTGCCAAAGCAAACTTGTCTCTGATGAGTTGAGCAAATGTTGCAAAACATGCATGTGTAAGGCATCCCGACAACGCATCACCTTGTACTAAGCCTGCCCACGCTTAAAACTGTTGCTGCCAGCCATGCTATTAGCTTGCACAGCCCGTGAGCTCACAGCCTCCAAGATGTCACGGCTAGATTAACCCATCTTAGCTGCCAAGGCTAAAGCGTATTCAATATTACAATCCAGGTTTTGGATGGTGCATGATAGCCCTAATCATATCTACAAGTTACTCTCCCTTGATCGTTCATGTCAGTTTCGGCACACCCTGGAAAGCAGTCTGGATAGTAATCTACAGTTAGTGCCAGCTAACCAAAACAATTTTTGGGGACAAGTAAAACACTCCTTAAAATCCGCTAATATTCGCAATCATTTTATGATAAAAAAAGACCTTTAATATTCAACAGAGAGCCCCTATCATTGCTGCATAAAAGAGCACTAGACGACGAATTAACAAATTTTCTTCTGGTTTATGTTGTACAATGAACTGTGATATAGTGATATATTATCATGTGATCTTATTGGTCGTTTTGATAATTTGTTGCCCTTTTTTTCAGTATATTTGAACTAAAACAATTCCTGACAGGTGCTGCTCAGTGTCTGGGAGAAATTTACCGTCTATTCGGCCGCAAGATTACTGCAGGATTGATCGAGACATCAAGCATTGTAGCCAAACTCATGAAATATCATGAGGTTGTATACTTTCCCTGCAGTTCCATTACTGTTCATCACTTCATCCCCTCTTCTTTCGTAGTTATAACCACGTTTGTTATTCATGTATCTTTTGTTTTCCGGAATTCTGTAGCCATGCAACATTTTGGTTTAAATATGTACTTTAAGGAAAATACTTGTTTAAGTGTTCCGAAACAATGATTTCTATAGGACTCAGAGAAGTTACTGCAACAGGTATAACTGTGGGATTTCTGTTCGATGCTTTCTTATGTGCAATGAACTGTGATGCTTGTGAACTATTTCTTGTGCTCTGCAGCCTTCTTTTTGGTGAATTTTTCCTGGGCCCTTTTATTTTCTACCAGAAAAATGATTTCTGACAGTTCTCAAAAATAAAACATCAGGACTTTGTGAGACAAGATGCACTTCATTTGCTTGAGAATGCATTGGAAGGCTCTGGTGGAGGTGGTGGTGCTGCAGCTTATCTGGAGGCTTTCCGTATTATCATGCGAGGAGGTGTTAGTGATAAATCATTCATTGTCAGAGTAGCGGCAGCACGATGCTTGAAGGCGTTTGCTAATATTGGTGGGCCTGGGTTGGGAATGGCTGAACTTGATACTTCTATGACGTATTGTGTCAAGGTATTGCTTATTTCCTTCTTTCTCATGTTTAATGCACCTCAGCTGACTGAAAACTTGTTGCTGAATCTGTTCATTTATTGACAATACGCCTTAGGGCTTGGAAGATACTGTATCATCAGTTAGAGATTCATTTGCGGAAGCACTTGGTGCCATACTTGCTCTTTCTGTGAACCCAGATGCTCAGGTATATAAATTTCACGCTTTTGTTATCTGTTTTGTTGTCACAATTTAGATCCGACTATACTTGATAGGTAAAGAAAGGAGGAAAAAAGCAAAGTGCTTCTGCAAAGAAATTTGAAGATGGCATACAAAAGCATTTGATTTTGCCATTTGTCAAAGGTAAAGAAAAATCTGACCGTTCCCTAGTGTATTATGAAATACATCTAATTACATGAATAAACTGCCATGTCCCATGTACCTCAACTGAAATGCTGCAATATCTCATTAGTTAGCTATCATGAATGTTTGGTGCTCTTGTTCAGCCAGGAAACTAATGTCAAATAATTTTGAGAGACACATATGAAGCTTAGTGATCTTTCGAATACCTCTGAAATCAGTTATTAAATTTTGTAATGTTAAAATTTGATTATCATAATGTCACAAAAATCATACAGTACTATCGCATTGTACTGCAAATGGATATTAGCACGTTTCCACCTTTTTTAGTTTAATTGCTTAATACTACCTCCATTCCAATTTACTTGTCATTCAAAGACTTCAACAGTTTTCCTCAAATTACTTGTCATTCTCACTTTCCAATACACATTTCTCTCTTCCCAATTCATCTCTATATCTATATCTCTCTCCTTGTTTCCTGTACACTCACCTTTTCCACACCTCCTTAATTCCCGTGCTCAAAATGACATGTAAATTGGAACGGAGATAGTATTTGCTAATAGCATTTTCTTAGGATTAGAGTATGGATGTCACTTTGTTCCATTACATTACTTTTATGTTTATAAATAATTGGAGGTAATGTTAGCTGGCTAACTAACTAACTAACTAACCTGATGTTCCCAATTTGTTCCACTAGAAAGCTTTACATATGTGTTATCGTTTTTCAGTGAAAATTTTGAATTAATTGTATGTATTATCAAATTGGGTAAATGGAAAAGAATCCCTTGTTATCATTTTAATACCTTTTCCACGCCCCATCTTAAATGGAAAAAACCATCGTCAGTTCGACTGTTGTTCTGTAAAATTGGAATTGGGCAGTGAGTCCATATCTTTAGGATTGTTATATGTTATTTTCTCAGTTAATTGGAGTTTTTGGATATGATGATCCTGTGGTCTCCATTATGGAAAATTCTCCAGTCCTTAGAATCTCGTTGGGCTATAATGATTCAGAATTTTAAAGCAGCCTTTTCATTATTCAAAAATGATTTTGGTGGGAGGAATGTTGAACCCTATCTGGTTTGCATGCTTTGTAACAATAATTAGGTTCCGCCAATGCCTTTTCTCATCTCATTGTTCAAGGACAATTCCCATCTCTGTTTTATAACCAGCAAAATCACTTGGGCTCCGTTTGGATGTAGATATTGGAGGCCTTGGCATTGAATTGAGTTCAATACTAAATCAGCGTAGGCATTGAAGTTCAATGCCAAAGCCATAGTTTGGATGTTGATGGAATTGGAAGATGGAATTCAACTTGGGACCAATTTTTTTTCCCTCGAACACGCAGGAGAGCTGCGTTTCATTTCATTAATAGAAGAAGAAAGAGTTATACACTCCATAGTACATTCAGTTTACATACGCGCCCGTGAAAATTCTAGAAACAACCCAAGATGGTTTAAGAGCCATCATCTACACCTCCATGGATGGAGAGAGCTGTAAGAACTTTTGCTCCATCCATACTCCACATGCACTTCTCATCACCAGCCACGATCAAGGCCGTGGCGATGCTTGGGGAGACTCCATTGAAGACACAATCATTGCGATGCCTCCATAGCGTCCATGCTCCTAAAACGATGATAGAGTTGAGTCCTTTACGTACTGCGCCTGTCGCCATGTTTGAGGCTTGGCTCCACCACTCATCAAAGTTTGTGTCGCTTGGCTACTTGGGACCAAATGCTAATTCATGTTTGGAGTAGAATTAAGAATTCACTTCTCCTCACCTCGCTGGTGTTCCAAGCCATCACGGATTGAGGCTCTTCCTCACCTAATTGAGCTCCACCACCATCGGACTGAGGCTAGCTGGCAGCAAATCGGGCCCAGTCAAGATCGTCGTGAGTCAAGGAGCTCCTGCCACCACCCATGGAGAGGAGGAGGTGGGAGATCAAGGGGCTCAGGCTCATCCTTGCCATGGAGGACCTTCTGCCACCCATGGAGAGAGAAGGGGAGGTGGAGGGGAGCTGCGGCTTGCTGGCGGAGGTAGGCCGCGTCGGGGTGGGGGATCTCATCGAAATGCAGCGGCGAGGCCGAGCCTGGAGTCGGGAGGGGAGGCGGCAGAGCACCGTACGCTGGAGTGGAGGAGGGCGGCTTGGGATGGCTGGGAGGGTGAGCCGGTGTTGGCGTCGCAGGCGCATGCGCGGCGGCGGCAGAGAGAGAGAGACGATTCCAACGAATATGGTATTGAAGTTCATTTCCAATTCCTTCCACGCCATCCAAACAGTGGCATTCGGAGCTAGCAATGCCAATTCCGAATTCTGAGGCTCAATATCTACATCCAAACGCAGTATTGGTCTATTTTCAGCATTCAACTTTCACAGTGAGGTCACATTAGAGGATCATATATAATCTGTGTATGTTATGAAAGCGTCGATGACGGGAGACTCGCATAGTCTCTTATTGTAAGCTGTTATGTACTGGAGCAGCATGCATACACTGGGAAATAGGAAGGCATCTACGGCATCTACCTCTCACCCGCAACAACATTAAAACCTCCCAGTCCCAAGCAAGTTGAGGTGGGATCTACATGAGATCCACCAAGATCCCCACAAATAGTAGAAGAAAACAGTTATACCATAGTAATATAAAATTAGTGTACCTGTAATATTTATAGTGATGATTTTTTTCTTCAATTTTTAGGTTATGAGTCTGGCACATTGATCGCCAATTTTGACATTCTATGCAAAATCAATTCTTTCGCTATATTCCATTCCCGCATGGATCAGAACAGCTTTGATGTACGATGGATAATCCATTCTTATGTGCACTGACTGAAATGTTTCTGGTTTTCCAATTGCAGCACATGGAGCTAACGCGAAGAAACTCCGAATCGGTTTGGCTTTATCGTGGGTTTTCTTTCTGCAGGTAACATTAATTCAGAAGAAAAGAGGAGCTAAACTAGCAATTACGTGAAACAATGTGAAAGACAATAAGGGCACTCTTAGTTTAAGTCAAAGTGTGCACAGCCAATTATTGTGCGCCCGGGAATTTTGTTGGTGCCAAAGATTTTGTTGTCCCATGTGCCTGCAAGTTGCCCACTCTAGTTCATTTTGGCACCTTCAGGCTGGTGAGACAGGGGTGGCATGCTTGCCAAATCATTGGCTTGCCCTCCTGTAGGCGTGGCTACGCTGGGACAAACCAAGTGTACCGTAAGGGCAAAAAAAATAAAAAAATAAAATAGTAAAATAAAATAAAAATAAATAAATAGGGAAGATATTATTAACGTGGCACATTATGCTAGAAGAGGACAACCATAGGTTGACACAATGCAGTATAAGTAGCATGCAAACAAGAGCTAACATTGCACCTAACTGATTATCAAGCATGTGCAGAAGATATGACCACTGTTATTGTCACTTCTTTTCTTTCGACCCTTAATTTTTTATGAAAGCTCTGGAGGAATCATATTACTCATATTCCTAATCCATTTCATGCATCTGCACAAGGGTCCCCTAATTGCGAGCTAAATACTGTTATGTTCATTTCTTAGACTGTTTTATGATTTTCTAGAGTGGTTAGTTTGCTTGTGTTAATGACTCATTTGACATTTTGATTTACTCTGTCATTTACAATGATTCTTTGACACAGATGATTCATCTGAAGTATGGTACCACAGATAGTGAACTTCAAACCTATGCCATACAAGCAATGGAGATTCTCCAAGGAAATGATTCTCCTGATCCACATGCTTTGGTACCATCCTATTTTAGTTTTGCTTTGCTCTTACGAATTAGATTTCAACTTAGTTTCTTTGGACTATGCTCAGAGACACCCTTTTTGAGAGAAAAAATTGTCATACATAAAGTAGAATTTTGGTAGCTGTAGTGTTATGCTTATAATTAGAATTTAGAACAAATATAAGATTTACAAATTGACTTCTTTAAGAAGAAAATATGTTCTACACATGAGGGAAATATTGTTACATATTGTATAATTTAAACTTTCTTATTGGTCATCACCTAAATGGCAGGCATGTGTTCTATATGTTATTCGAGTTGGTGTTGCGGATCAGATGACTGAGCCGACACAACGTGAGTTTTTGGTATTTCTGGGAAGAAAGGTTTGGCTGATTCCTTCTGGTCACAAAAACGTACAGAATATTGAGTTTATTATTTTGCATAATTTCTTAATTGTTGAAACAGTTGGAGTCTTCAAACTACACTGCTCCAATGAGAGTGGCAACATTACGTATTCTGTCTTATATCTTGAGAAGCTTGGGTGAGGTATTTGCTGAGCTCTGTCACTTCATGCTTGGTGTTTTCACTGTTTATCTGCGGCCTCATTTGGAATAACTCTGACCAACTAGTAGCATGTGCCTTGTGTAAGGAACACAGACAACTGTGTGAGTGGGTGCCCTTGTTCCGTGATTTGGGTGGACATGGAGCGGTGGAGTGGGTGAGGGAGAGAGTATCCTAAATGATTTCCTGCTTGACTTGAAATGAATTGTCGTATCTTATTGATTAGATAATTCAAACCTTTAGATCACACCTCTTAACTTTGAACCCATTTTTGTGCTTGTATAAAAGCACAATGCAGATTGAAAAAAAATGTAGGTGTGTGAAAACACAAGAATGGGTGGTCATGCATATAAAAGTGCACATATTGTACGACAGATTTTTGGATATACTATAGTAATTTCAAGGGAACTTAGAGGGGATATGTTTACGTAAATAAAAAGAAAAGAAAAAGAAGAGAGTGTGTGTTAGAGAACGAGTGAAGTTGCTTTCGGGTTACCAAAGAAAAAGAAGAGGGGCTGTTTTAGAGAACGGGTGTTGGAGCTGATGTTTTGAATAACCCAAAATTTGTGGAGAGGAAAAGGCTTGTTGGAATCTTTTGCTTCATTCCTAGTCTCCAAGAATACGAAGGGCACCATTTGAGAAAGTTGGCTTCTCTCTAACCTGGGGTGGTGCGGCTGTGGGTGTGCTCTGGCACCTGTATTGGGGTGCCTCCATATGATAATTATTATAACACAATTAGTGCAGGCCCAGTTACGTCTATACTGTGGTTCTGTTTTATGTGCACTTTTAAAGTTGCTTGATTTCTTTACAGCCAACTTTGCTTTACTAATGCTACAAATACGTTCTGCAGGTTCCATCTGAGTTCAAGGATGTTCTTGATAACACAGTTGTGGCAGCATTGTCTCATTCTTCAGCTCATGTATGTTGTGTACACAATCTCTCATAGTACTTGTAGTTTGTAATCAAATACACGAGATATCAACTCAGTAACCATTTTATTGCCGATCTAAGTTTTCATAAAGTCAATATTGTGTCTTTCGAGAAGCTTCTCCAAAGCTGGCTATTTCACATCATAGCTTTGGATTGAATTTTGATGTAGATTAAGTGTATAACGCCTGTAATACCTCTAGTCCTCTGCTCAGAATTCACAGAAAAACCTCCTGGCCAGATTGCGGATTCTAGTGTTAATTGTCACTTTGGATTTCTTGGAACCTGTTTCCAGAATCAGTCCGTTTCTTTCAGCTTTTGCTGTAGGGGACACATTCCGGATTCAAAAGCTGAAACATGCTGGGTTTATTTTGGTTAGAGGGAGCAGCAAAATGTTGTTGATGATCAACTTACACAAATAACTCTTTCTCTGCATGTTGTATTGTGATTGAATTACAGAGTACACAACTCTGCTCCCTTTAGAGAAATCCATACTTTATTACCAAATCGTCTTGTGTCCAGACACAAAGTTTACATGCAATGTCTTAAGAGCAAGTCCTGCATACCATTTGGTTACAACTTACGAGAGAAACATTTTCTATGCACATAGTCTTGCAGGTGCTGGGGCAAACTGAATGCTACTTCGTCCTCCATTGTTTTCTAAAAAATTTCAGTCAATGTAAATGACTTAAAGTTGAATTTTTATCTTTAGGCCCCATTTGTTTCAGCTTGTGATTCTTGCAATTCAGCTTTTGGGTTGTGAAATGTGGAAGACAATCTGAGGGGTGTTTGTTTGTCTGGATTTCACAATCCAGCTTTCAGTCACTTACAGTGGGGCCACAATGGCAAATGGGTAAATATTTGTGCCACAATCCAGCAAAAGCTAGTCCTGAGCAGATTGTGGATTCTGCTTCAGATTTTGATCCAGATTGTTCAGTCCAGACTCAAAAGCTGGCCCTTTGTTTCAGCTTCTGCCTTGAGAATCCAGAATCCACAATCAAAAGCTGAAACAAAGGGGGCCTTAGTCATCTTGGGCAGCATGCTGTTAACTTATACGTATGTTTGCAATATGCATTTTGTTTCCTGAAATGGAAGCTACTTATTCCATGCTATATTCTTTTGCTAGTATGTTGTCATTTTTCTCCCCTTGATCATATTAAGCTGTTGATCGACCCTGACATATACTTTTGACATTATATAGGTTCGTGTTGAGGCGGCTTTAACGTTGCGTGCTTTAGCAGAGGTTGATCCTACATGTGTTGGTGGGTTAGTTTCATATGGTGTCACAACACTGCATGCTCTTAGAGAGACTGTATCATTTGATAAGGTATGGTTTCACTCCTGGCTGTCATATGCCAAGACTTTGCTAATTGCTGCCTTGATTTAATTCAATGTATCAAAGCAAGTACCTTGCTAATTACTATCTTGATTTAATTCAATGTGTTAAAGCAAGTATCTTAGTAAGGTTAACTTCAGGCGAAGATAACAGGAAAGTTGTTTGTAGCAAATAATGTGTTAGAGGCTAAATCAAGGGCGCAACATGCTGAGCTATAACAGTTCTATAAGAACATGTATGTGAAGTGACAATGGTTCGTAATCAATTCCATTACAAATCACGGTTGAAGCTCTAGCAACTTACACATTTGGTAGCTACATTTTACACAGCTTCACATAACATTTTTGTTAAGGAAAAAGTGCTGCACTTAATGCCCTGCCTATACAGCAGACATACCTCTTAAACTATGCAACACACGGAGTTTATAGACAAGTCTTCTACTCTTGTTTGTTCCGGTTATCCTACATTAGTTATTACACTCATTTAGCTTGTTCAGATACTCATGCATGGCTGGTATATTATCCAGATCTTATTATGTGATATATCTGTCAATATCTTTGGTTAATCTTTTGTTAACTGTTTGCTTCTGTGCTGTTTTTGTCATCACATCTGCACAGTTGTCAGTTTTGCTTTCACCTTCACTCTCTTGACGAATTTTCTGAAAACAGGGTAAAACTCTGAACATTGAGCTTGATTCACTACACGGACAGGCTACTGTTTTAGCTGCTCTTGTTGCGATCTCGCCAAAGTTGCTTCTTGGCTATCCTGCAAGGTTCACTTCTCTGTTCTTCACCATGCTTCCTTGTTTGTTATCCCTGATGTAGATTAAACACTGCACCCCAAACTTTGGCTGCAATTTAACTACATCCTTCGAATCGCCAGAGTTTGCGAAATGCAAAGAAAATCTATTAAAAAATTATGGCATACTGGCAGAGCCACTGCTAAACATAAAGAACATACATCCTTGAAAAGATACACTGATCAAGACTACAGCCCCAAATCATACCATTAGTACTGTGCCAAGCATTCCGCGCCATGCTTACTTCAGCAGATCACAAAAAGTTTGATGTGTATCTGTTATACATTTAGTACTTGATTCCCATCAAACTAGGGTATTTAAGTGTTTCCATCTTTTATCCTTGAAATTGGCATAAGCTTCGCCTTTTTTAAATGATATTTTGCATTGAATAAATTGTGTAGGCTACCCAAGTCTGTACTTGAATTGTCCAAAAAAATGCTGAATGGCTTCAGTCGAAATCCGGTGGCTGCCATTGCGGAACGTGAAGCTGGATGGTTGCTTCTAGCTTCTCTTTTAGCATCCATGCCAAAAGAGGTATTAGAGATACCTTATCATGTATGCAAAATAGTTAAATATATTGGTAGTGATGTCTCTTTCTATGACACACAATTATGTATGCAGGAGCTGGAAGATCAAGTATTCGACGTTCTTTTGCTGTGGGCTGATCCTTTCACAGGAAACCCGGAATCGTACCTTCGTCATGTACAGGATTGGGCATCAGAACTGCGGTTAGTTTCATCAAATCCATGTGGATTTCATTTGCATCATCGCATGTCTAGCTTTCCTTTTCTTTACAATATCATCCGTTATCTTCTTGGTTTCACAAACTAAAGATCTAGTACCCTAACATCACTTTTTTTTTCTATATTATGTTTATTTTAGCAAGACCATCAGTTATTTTCTTGGATTCCCGTACTAATGACCCTGAGGCCACTTGATTCTATATTATGGAGTCAGCTTAAGCATTAGGGAGTTTCGTATTGTACATACACAAAGATGTGGAGCTGAAGATAATATTTGCATCAGTGACATTTTTATAAGCTATAACCCCCTCATCAAGGCACCATATTGGCTAAATGCCTCATATGGTTTTCCTTGACTTGGAGGAGGTTTATGACAATACTGAGGAATGCCATATGGTGGGCCTTGCAGAAACGCAATGTCCCAACAAAACATATTACCTAGGATATGCGCAATAATATTTTGACATGTCTTTGAGCAAGTGATGGCAACACCGATTTTTCTGATAAAAATAGGACTACACTAAGGGCCCACTTTGTGCCTTTTTTCTTTTTCTTTTGGTGATGGATGAGGTCACCGGAGATATACAGGTGCTAAAACCGATTTAAGCTATCGGCTTTTGCTGACCTTTTTAATGCAGTTGTATGTCTATAGCTTTTATTGTTGAACATCTTTATAACACCCTAGGGTTCAAACTGGCTAAGGCCTACCAGTATAATTGGTTGGTGCTGAGGCTTCATATGCTGGAGCTCTTTATTCTATATTGGTACTAAACCACATTGCCATGGATACTCATGCCACTATGGGTCGATTTCGAACCAGGCCAGGATGTCACAGTTTGCTGTAATAATTTTTATTTGCATTCGACCAACGATAGGTTTACTGAATATTAGTATCTCTGATGCAGGGTTCTGTCAGTTGCAATCGAGGCACTTACTGCCTTCATAAGAAGTTTTGTACATCCTATTATCACAACTGCTGATGGTGGAATCTTGCTTAACCCTGTGCTGGCCTACCTTGGTGGGTGCGTAAAAAAATTCTGCTTAGTTACTATTATGATTTATATTTTACGGTGCTCAAGTTTCGACCTGTATCATCCAGTGCTTTATCCCTTATATCTTCGTTGAGCTCTAAGCAAGTGCCAAATGTCAAGTCTGCATTGGACCTATTCACAACTAGAACATTGATGGCATATCAGTCCCTTTCCAATCCAGTGGTATACAAATCTGAACACCAGCATATGCTTCAGCTATGCTCAAGCCCTTTCAGGTAAGTGCACCTCTTGGATCGCATATTTTATTGTCTTTAGGCTTGATATGCATTGAAATGTTGATACTGAAAGACCCCAATCTTGTCTATTTAGAAAATGGAAATCGAATCTCTCTTGTGTATTTGAGAAGGGCATTGAACTTGTTTTGTCTGACTCAGCTGCCTAGTTTGATTGTTTATTTGAGTCTGCCTACTGCATTATTTTGTGAAACTAAAACATTACTGCTTTTTTTATTGAATGTGCTGCCCCGTTATATCTTAGATCAGCCATGTTACAAATTTATACCAATCTGGAGTACTAGTTAAAAACCCTTAAAATTGGACATCATTAAGAGGCATTACTGAGAATGCTGATATTTAATCGTCAAATCGTGTATGGTGAACTCTTGCTGAAATAAGCAAGCTCACAAAGCTCATGGAGGGAGCATGAACTATCATTCATCCAATGAAATAGGTATACAGATGACTATTACAAGAAAGTGCATTACTTAAGTTCAGAATGCGCTGGGTATGATTTCTACTGCATATTTGAAGGAATTTTATGTAAGTTGGAACTCGATATGTGTAATATTTTGATGAATTGTATATGCACCCAGCATCCTTATTAATTACACACTTAAGTTACCATTTCTCATTGCTTTAAGTAACATCTATGCCAGCAAGAATTACTGAATTTTAATTGAATGAATTCAAATACTTTATGATGGGCCCGTTTCTCACAGAAATGATCAGTTTATGGGTTCAAACCAACGCAATTAGAATTTTTGGCATCTTTTGACCTACCTCATCTCATCATCAGTCTTACGATGCATATTTTTCTTGATTGTTTCTTTTCCGTAGCATTACCAAAAATTATGTGTTACAGGAGTTTGTTTTGCATGTCCACTATGGTGTCTTTGTTTCAATTCGTTGTTTTTGTTTAGGGGACTATTTATTTATTTATTTCAGATGCCGTCATTATCTGAACCTACTCAGTACTCGTATGAACTCCCAATATGATAGGCTATATCTTCATTTTTTGTTGCGTTCATTATTGTCTCGTTGATAATCTTCTGTGTTCTGTGTATTTATCACTATGTTTGATGAACTAGTGATCCTTCTGGATGGGAAGAAAGCTCATGCTTGAAGTTTTTGTTGGATAAGAAAGATGCTTCACTTGGGCCATGGATACCTGGAAGGTATTTCCCGAATATGTGTTCACCCTGAGGTGCAGCAAATTTGCTCGTCATCTTTAATGTTTTTGATGGATTTTTGGCTATCAGGGATTCATTTGAGGATGAACTACGTGCATTTGAGGGTGGTGTTGATGGATTTCTGCCATGCGTGTGGGATGATGAAATCAGCAACTTTCCTCAGGTAGCTATATACCCCAACGAAAACTATTGATAGTACTGATTTCCTTTCAAGACAGAGAAGTAGCACCCTTACCCTAGGCAAGTTCTTAACTAATGTGAACTGGTTCTGGAGAAAGCTATTTAGCATTAGTTAATTAGAGTGACTGTATACATGTAAGTTTTCTTTCTTTTTCCTTTTGTATTCACCAAAGAGGCACCTCGAACCTCTTTCGGCGTCCGAACTTGGGAGAACACTACCATTCTGACGAAGGTTAATATTCTTTGCTTTACTGCATTTTTTTCTTGCGACGGCAGTGTAAGAAGTAACGCTAGAAATATGTGTGGTTAGAAAATAGCATCCTATCTGAAGATGACTGGTGAGCCCTAGGAACACCTGTCATTTACGTACCAATGTCATTTCCAACTTGCACCATCTTTATATTGTCAGTGAATTTTGATTAGTCGTTTTTGGTGTTTAGTGTGTTAAGACAAACTTCAGTCATCCTTTCTATCATTGACTTTCATTAGTCAGGTGCAGATTCTGAACAATATGTTTCTTTTTCTTTCATGAAGCCAGAGTCGGTTAGCAAGATGCTTGTCAATCAGATGCTTCTCTGTTATGGTTCTATCTTTTCATGTCAGGTACACTCTTAGGCTCTTAGCTGCAAGGAACACCCTCAACTTTTTATTTGAATGTTCTCCCTATGAAAGATCGTTCTATAAATATATGTTAACACATACACTGACAGGATAACACTGTCAAGTTAAGGCTCTTGAACAATCTTGACCAATGCCTCAAGTCTTGGAAGAAGCACTCATGGTATACATCTCTAGTTACAAATACATGTGTTGCTCTATTATCGGGTTTAAAGGTATTTGTCATATTTGCCAACGATCGGAAACTCTGAGCTTTAACAATACCATTTGATCCCTTAGTTTCTAATAATGTACATGCTACGATCCAGGACTTGCTCACTTTACGTGGTGCTCAATCATTACCGACCGATATATTAAGCATGATCCAGTCCATATTCAAGGTGATGTGATACACATTATTTGGGAACTTGTAGCCCCGCCCCCTTCTCTGCACGCACACACAGAAACCACCATTTTTTAAATTTCATTTAACATGTTTGCTGCTTCAGGGCATTTTAGCAGAGGCTGAAATTTCTACAGCACAGCGACGAGCAGCATGTGAGGGTCTTGGTTTACTGGCAAGAGTTGGGAATGATATATTCACTGCAAGGATGGTTTGTCTCTTTATCATTATTTTGTACTCCCTCCGTCCCATATTACTTGTCATCCTACACTCATCCTGTTTTCCCAATTTACTTGTCATCCTCGCATACCAATGCATCTTTCCCTAATTCCAATACAGCTCTATCTCTATCTCTTTCCTCGTTTTATGTGCACCTACCTTTTTCACTTCTTAATTCCTGTGCCGAGAGCTAAAACGAAAGTAATTTGGGACGGAGGGAGTACCTTTTGTTGTATATTTTAGCCATTTATTTGTTTACAATGCAAAACATGATCTTTTCCTCTCTTTATTTTTGAGGGAAAATGATTTTTTTTTCCTTTGTCACTAGGTTTCTTGTGTGCCCTTTTTCCTTCCAAAGTTTCTATTATATCAAAATAGTTTTTGAAACCATTGATTGCAAATGTACTTGTGTGAGAGTTGGCTTCCGTTGTAGCATATGTCTATGAAGTTCAATTTGGGATAGGTCCACGTAGGTCCATGCCCTCTCACAGACTCTTTTCAGGTGATATGGTCCACCTACGTCCATGCACTCTCACAGACTCTTTTCAGATGATAACTAGAATGCTGCAACTGTGTTTACGGGGACATTAATGTCAAGTTTACGAAATGAAACTGGCATCAATTCAAGTTTACGGGGAACTCCTAAAATTTAACGCAGCAAAACTGCACCGTTGATATAGACCAGTCGTGGGGAGTGCTGTTGAACTGATCTATGACCAAACAAACTTCATTCAGATTGGCTTATTTGGCCTAGCGTCATTTTTTTAAGTTAAGAAGCAATATCTGTTATATAGCTAATGGCGCGAGCTAAGCCAAAGCATAACTGTCTTGATGTTTGAAATCGACACATTCTAACGCTACTGCAAACAAAGTGCAGTCAAATAAATTTTGAAAATGAGCTTATATGCCCACAATGGATAAGATGGTACCTTTTAGTGATATATATAAATTGTTCCCTCCATCTTTATATGGATGATATGGTATATTTGGTTTTTCCCTTAATGGATTTCCTAGTTTACTCTTGCTAGTGATGCAAGTAATTTTTCGATTTGTTAGGCTCGCTCTCTTCTTGGAGACCTGACAACATCAACAGATCTGAACTATATAGCATCAGTTGCACTTTCTCTGGGCTGCATCCATCGGAGGTAAGTTGTATGTAGCTAAAGAGATATCCTTTTTTGTAGGAGTATTAGCTTTGCATCTCCCGAGATTACAGTTTTTCTCTGTTAGATGCAAGTTTACATGTGCATTGTTGTTTCATTTACGATAGTTCAGCATTGTATCCTATTGTTGTTATTGCCTGACATACTAGTTCAGAAATGGAGTTGAATGTCATGCTGAAGATTATTGCAGGTCTCTTGGTTCTCTTTCTAAGCTGATCTGGATTAACTCTAAAGTACGCTGGATAAGCTTAGAGCCATTGGGTTGTGTGTTTACGTAGAAGCAAAAGCAACTTTTATGCATATGAAACTGAGGGGTTTTCTGCGTTGACAACTTTTCTCATTTAGTTTCAAAGTGGACTATGTAGTTCAAATGCATTTCTACTTGACCTATACACCTGAGTTGAAACCACCGTGATATAATCTAGAATGCTCGTTCTGCTGTTATGTAAATTTCGTGACTACTTTATGCCTGCTAGGCTTCAATACCATTAGGGGTGTGACTATTTGACAATGAAATGTCATTGCAGTGATGTGCTTTCTGTGGATGCAGTGCTGGAGGAATGGCGTTATCTAGTCTTGTTACCCCAACTGTGAGCTCGCTATCTCATTTGAGTAAAAGTACTAATTCTATTCTACAGTTGTGGTCTCTGCATGCTCTTCTTTTAACCATTGAAGCTGCCGGCTTATCTTACATCTCCCAAGTTCAGGTATTGTTGTAACCTTAAAAATGCTCTGGTATCATAAGTGCAGCATTATTTTTTGATAGTAGTATGTTTGAGATGCAGTAGTTTGCTGAAACCACGCTTTGACTAAGCTCTGCGTTATAAATGTCTGGACATAACAGGAGGTACTGGCAGAAATGGTTCGGTTGCTGTTCGTATAACCATCTTAGTACCTTCCCAATGCTGTAAAGCCACATTAGCGTCCTATTTGATTTTTCCTTTATTCATATTAATCATTGCTCTACCTTCTTTTACTAAGGGTGACACTGAAATACTTAATCAGGAGGTATCTTTCCGTGAAACTAAAAGAGGCACATAAGCATTTTTTTTTCCTGGTGCTCTTGCAGATTGAAAGCATCCTTTTACTGTGCCTTATTTGGTTGCGACATACTTGAAACATCGTGTCCTTGCACTTCTGATGCTAAATATCTAATGGGTGCTTCGATGTCTTGTTACACAGGGGACACTTTTCCTTGCTATGGAGATACTTCTCTTGGAAGAAAGTGGATACATGGATCTTAGACAGGGAATTGGCCATCTTATCAATGCAATAGTTGCAGTTCTTGGTCCTGAGCTTGCACCTGGTAGCACATTCTTTTCGCGCTGCAAGGTTAGACTATCTTTACTGCAAAGTTTTCCTGTGACCCACATATTCCAGAAGTAAAGGAGCCAATCTACTTTTCCAAAGGATCCTGCTACACTTATTTTTCCTTGCTGGATACTTCTGACCATTATATTGTTACTGAATAATACATATTATTTGCACTATTTGGTAAACTGTAGCACTTCTCGCTAGAGAACATTTTACTGTTGTTTTATGAAATGTGAACTACATAGGCTATGTTTGATAAGGTAAAGGTTTGTCATTCTCCTTATGCCCTTGTAATTGAGGCTAGAATGACATGTATTTACTACTGGAGGGAGTAGTTGTGTTTGACAGACATGACCTCTAGTCATTCAATTCTTTTTCTCCTTTTCATCTCCAGAGAGAGCTTGTTCATGTATTTTTTTTCCCCCTCCAATTGCAGTCTGTCATAGCGGAGATCAGTTCCTCGAATGAAATGGCTACACTTTTAGAGTACGTATTCGACTTAAACAACTTACTTCTTTCATTTAACTAGCAGTTCGTTAGGGGAGGTCAAATAAATAAGTTTAACTTCAATCTGGTTTCTGCAATGTTTTATGTGAGATGCGTGAACCTTGCAGATCCGTCAGATTTGCTCAGCAGCTTGTTCTTTTTGCTCCTCAAGCTGTTCCTGTGCACTCCCATGTTCAAGGTCTCATCCCGACGCTTTACTCAAGACAGGTAGATGATGCTGTTGTTATTTACATTGTTATTTACTTCCTTATTAGCATTCCTCTCACAGCATATTCCCTGTAACAGCCGAGCCTTAGGTACTTAGCAGTGTCGACACTACGTCATCTGATTGAAAGAGACCCGGTAAGGCTTGCATGCTGATATAGTTACATAGTGCTTCAGTTCAAATGCCCAGTTGTTGCTTGTATCGGTGGCCATGTTTGACATTTTCTGATGCATTTCCTTATTAACTGCATGACACTGGAAATGAAATGTTATTTCTGAATGCTATATCAGTTTTTTGCTAAACCTGTGCTTTTTCTGGACCTAGTCATTGGTCCTGCTATCATTTTTATTTTTTGCATGTCTTGTTTCTGTCAATCCAACTCGAATTGTATGCTTCCTTTTGCCACAATTTTTCCATTAGGTCTAACCCTGTAATGTAGTGGCCATCAGTTAAAAAAAGATGGGTCAAATGGCCGCAAATAGCAGTGATGTATACTTTTTATGGTCATTCTGTCAATCACCAAAGATATCTTGGATGTAATGACCAAATTTTGGCAAACCTATATTCAAACTCAGTCAGTTAGTGGTTAAAGCAGTGGTGACTGTATAAAGAAACAAGTGCACAGCCGAATAAATGGAACATGCAAGAAATGAAAGCGTATCGAAGAAACAAACCTGCCTTTATATTCTAAAGGTCTAATTTTTATTTATGTAGTTTAAAGTAACTGATGCGTGGCAATAAGACAAATTGTTCAAACTGATTGAACATCCTGGACGATGTCTTTTGGAGTTGCCCATAAAGAAAGTAAAAAAAATCAGTCTATTTTTCATGCTAGTAACTTTATGTACAAGTCAATAAATGTGTAAGACTTGAGTTCTTTTAGTTAATATTATATTTCATTATAACATCACACTTTTGATGTTTCTTTTAACCTGTGGTATGCTTCATTCTTTTACCACTATGATGGATGGATATTTCATTAACCAAACAAGTTTAGCTTTTCCACACTGTTAAATATCAGTATTTTGGCTACTATAATTTCTAAAATCATTTTTCTGACATCCTTATGGAGAAAATTTTATGCTTCTTTTAACTAGATTTTTCCATTCTTGAAGTTTTCCATGCAATTATAGTTCACTTGTCTTATTTATCGCTGGATCTGCTTTATCAGACTGCAATGATTGACCAAAACATTGAAGAGAATCTGTTCAGCATGCTTGATGAGGAAACTGATTCTGAGTATGTCATTTTGTTTGCACATTTGGTATATCCTGTATTATTTGTCTTATGGTTATGGTAAAATATGCTATCCATGAGTTCTACTATTTGGTGCATCCAAGTACCCCCTTAGCATTACTCGTCAATTGATGTTTATATTTTTGGCTTGGCGTACTTGCGATTTGTCTTTTCTGTCTCTCAGATACATCACAATGATGGGGTGTGTTGGGCATAAGTGTAGTATCAAAATGTGGGTCTGGTTTATAATATTGGGAACAGTGCTACAATGGCACATTGGCACTCGTCTGTAGTTCCTTCATGCCATTATTTTATATGTTGTCTCACCTTTGATTCAATCATTGTTTGTGACTGAACTGCTGACGCTTATTCGGGCTAAGAGTTATATTAAATCACTATGAAGTTCTCATTGTTCTTTACCTGCACATTTGATAATATGCAACACTTAATATTTGTTTCACTGGTAGTTATTTTCACTGCATTAGAATATAATTAAATGCAGATTCCTTTGTGAAATGATCTAATATAGTTGAACATTAAATGTGCAGAATAGCGATGTTGGTTCGTGCAACTATTATTCGCCTATTGTATACATCATGTCCTCTACGTCCATCTCGGTGGTTGGCAGTTTTACGAAATATGGTATGTATACGTACTTGTCTAATTCAGTTGAACACGTGGTTTTCATATATTATTGCCCACTATAGATGCAAAGACACAGGATACATAAATAAAAGAGAGAGTCCCGTGATTAATTTTGTGATGATTATCATATCTAGACTGGGATAATTTGATATCTGAAGTTGTAATAACCCTCGTTTAACTTAACACCTTGGGACTGGATAAATGTTAGACTTTGTTCACTGTAATCAATAAGCAAACGTTTGTGGAATATGTACGCATTTAATATTTGTATTTTTCGAGAATGTGCCATTAAGTAACCAGTCTTGTTTGTTGTCTCATTGCATCTGTCCGGGATTCTTCTGGTGGTAATTTTCATTGGTAAGCTCATTTCATTTTCCTTTGGCCCATTTAGGTTCTCGCCACTTCAATTACAAGAAACACAAGTGAAGGTTTGTCCAGTTCTGGACATAATCCCCTTGATAATACACCTGAGAATGACATATACTATGGAGAAGACGAAGACACCATGATATCTAATTCAAAGCAGGAGCAAACACACCACTCTGCTTCTACAATCAGCCAGTTTCCTCAAAGAAACAAGCACCTCAGATATCGCACCAGGATTTTTGCTGCAGAGTATGTTGGCTATTGGTGTTTTTTAAGTGAAATCCAATTTATCCCAAAGATATGTTTTTTCAATTAAAATATTCCTCAACTAAAATATGGAATAATTTCCTATCTTGTATGAAAACAGATGTGTCAGCCATGTACCAATTGCAGTTGGGTCAGAACCAGCTCATTTTGACCTCTTACTGGCAAGAAATGCAATAGCTCAAGGGACTAAGTTGTCAAATGATTGGCTAGTGCTTAAGCTACAGGAGTTGGTCGCACTTTCATATCAGGTGTTAACATGAATCATAATTTACATTGTAACCATAGAACTACTGAGAGGAGATTTAGGTCAAATTTTTCCAATTAAAGGCTGATAACTACCTTTGATGGCAGATAAGCACTGGACAGTTTGAAGGGATGCAACCTATAGGCGTTAAGCTTTTATGTTTGATTATGGACAAGGTATACATAGCTGTTTGTGTACGGTGATGTTAATCATGATGATTATGTTTAATATGAGGCAAACATCTGAAACTTGCTCCAGAACATGAAATAACTGGTTGCCTACATGGCTTGTTGTCAGTGCATTCTTATTGCCATTAAAAATGAGGTGAACGTGTAGATAGGTTCGTGAGGCTCGTTATCGTACCCGTTCTGCAATCGCAGGCACATCATTGTACTTGCTTAATTTGATCTGTAACTGATATCTACCCTATTCAACTCTTGAGCGCATATATACGCTAAGGAAAACAAACATGAATTTGTGAGACTGTCTGATGAACTACCAATTGATGTCATCATGCCAAAATTTCTTTGCTT
Source organism: Eragrostis nindensis (assembly GCA_012490785.1). NCBI lineage: Eukaryota > Viridiplantae > Streptophyta > Magnoliopsida > Poales > Poaceae > Eragrostis > Eragrostis nindensis. The sequence goes on from JAAXCT010001250.1 coordinate 188,804, forward strand.
ATGTCATTGAATTAGGGCTTTAGATGTACTCCCTATTGTCACAAATTCTTATTATTGAAAGTATACCACTCAAATTTTTTCCCACAAAGAATATTTTGATTGATCATACGAAATTAATGAGCAGAGGTGTCATACAAAATGAGTAATCTCCTTACCTGCTGCTACAATGTATCCTGATTTTTGTATTTATTTTGTTTTCCTAGTTTGGCTTGGCGGCTGATCCGGAATTTCCTGGGCACATCTTGTTGGAACAGTTTCAGGTGATTCTCAAATCTCCTCTTTAAGAAAAAGAAAAATCTGATGCCTTTGGCATGCAATTAAATATCTTCATAATCGAGATACAAGAATACTGATATTAGCTACCTATAAAGTTATGATTTAATCGTCATGGACCAATATTTTGACACTAGTGTATTTTGAAATGCAGGCCCAACTTGTTTCTGCTGTTAGAACAGCTATAAGTACTGCTTCTGGTCCCCTTCTTCTGGAGGCTGGACTTGAACTCGCCACAAGGGTCTGTATAACTAAAAGACCCCAGTTTTGCAAACCATAAATATTCATTGTGCATTCACTGATAAGCATCTATGCCTCAATGAACCAGGTTATGACAAGCAGCATAATTGGTGGGGACAAAGTAGCTCTTAATCGTTTGTTTTTGCTGATATCACGTCCACTAAATGACATAGAGGGCCTATTTTATCCATCCTTTGCTGACTGGGTAGTGTGCAAGGTATTTCAGTTCTCCTATATTGCCTTATGTAGCGATTTATCTCATCCAATTTTGTATTGGATGTCTGGTGGTGTTCTGAGTTTAACCTTAGGCTGTGTACCTGACAGATAAAAGTTCGCCTTCTTACTGCCCATGCTGCAGTCAAGTGTTACACCTATCAATTCCTGAGAATGAAGGAAAATGCTCCTGATGAATATCAGCAGTTAGCACCTTTGCTTGCAAATAGCTCAACTCTATTAGGAAAATATTGGGTTGGAGCCCTCAGGGATTATATTGCTATAAGCTTTGGCTTGCACTCAAAAACTAATGTAAGACCATATATTTGGCATCATCTTGATACCAAGGATTATATAATTATATGATGGTTCACATTGTCTTCTTTTAAACAGTACAAGCCATTCCTTGATGGGATTCAGTCCTTATTGGTCTCATCAAAGGTACAAAAGTATCTTGATGAAGTTTGGGCGTTGATTCTTCAAGCGGTAGCCCTTGATGCTGCTCCAATGGAGTTTGACATGAATGAGTCTGAAGAATTACTTGAACAGTCATTTATATCTGGTCGTAGCATGGTCAAACTGGAAAGAACTGAATTCAAATTTCTTTGGGGGCTGTCCATCCTTGTGCTGTTTCATGCACACCAATCAGTGAATAATAGTGCTGTAAAGATCAATCTTGACTCTAGGAAAGACAACAAGTTTGGAGAATTCATTGTTCATGGACTAGATGATGCAAGACCATGTGATCTGATGTTATCTGTGCTGTTATCCCTAACAACTGAAGTTTTTTTCACCAAGAATTTCCTTTCAGTGGACGTATGCCTCGAACTCCTCCAGGTCAGTCTACTGTTACATTCATGTTTCCTAGGATGTAAATGTTTCTGAAATCTTATCTCATTGTGTTGTATCCTTCACTATGAAAGTCATTCCTACATTAACATGATTTTGTGTCACTGCAGGCTCTTACATATGCTGATTGTTCAAGTGCTCCTATTGTACGTTTGTTTACGCAGGTACTATCATTCTGGCAATATCACTTACAGTCCATATTGGATCCACTAATCCCATTTGAAAGGAGAAAAAGAAAAGAAAACAAAGCACGTACTTTGCTTGCCCATGAATTTTTAGTTGATATGAAAACGCTCTGTTGCAACAAACATGGGTCCCGAAACCCGCGGCATTTGTCCAGTTTGTGGATTTTACTTGTCTCGGGATATATCTATATAATGAAATTTGCTCTGAACCCAGAGTGGTAGCTACCCATACTTTCAGTATGAGGTAGCATTTATATCTGAGGTCTGAACTGCTGCAGTGTAGCAGCCTTTCACTTTTGACTGGAGTGTAGCGGCCTCTCTCTGTTGACTGAAACCAGTGAGTCCTGGGCCGCTGAGGAGAAACCGGCATGGCCTGCTTCTAACAGTCACCTTGGAGAAGTAGCTGCTAGAGCTTCTGTTATAGTTCTAACATGAGAAGTCACTATGACATAGCTTCTGTTATAGCTGCTATAGCTTTTTACTGGACCTTGGGATCGCCGTGGTGCATGCGAATCAAAATTTGAAATCTTGAAAGATAGTCAGTTGTTGCCTCTGCAGTTCATCTGGGTTCTATTGTCGAAGCTTACTAAGAATTTCATTCCTTTTGCATTTCTGTATCAGTGGTCTGCATCATTTTTGCCACATTTCTGTTCCTAAGGGAATGCTGTACTGTTGCGCCAATCGTAATATTGAGTAACATCCAGGGCTAGTTCTATCACAACCTTTTTTATAATCTAATTGCTTAGTTGCATGTTTGTTATTTCGAATGAGACTATTGCCTAACTTTTCTTTTATTTTGAAGATTATCAGACTCTGCCCTGAAAGTTACTTTGAGGTGGAAGCCTTTGTCTTCTCTTCATTAGAACTATACTCTCGGTATCTTGCCATTATACTTCAATGGTAATCCTTGTTGCAGTGTACTTCATTTCAAACTTTCTTGCCACAATGTACTTAATTCTTAAATCCGTTGCTGGGCTTCCAGTTATAACCTTTTGTTCCTTACACAATAAACACAATGATTTCTGTATTTGTTACTACAGTGGGGCTGGAAGCTCTCATAAATCAAGCAATACTTTGATTTCTGAATTGTTTGTTGCAAGTGAGACAATGGCTTGTCGAATGAAAAATGAGGTAGTGATGCTGAGCAATCTGATATTTTAGATATACTATCACTGATCATATCGTACCTTTCATTATGGAATCTAATACCCTATCTCACTTAGCAGCACTTGTGGAAGCTGATGATGTTACTGGTATCCATATCACACGAATCATTTCAACAGGTGTCGACTAATTTATGTTTGTCAAATATGGTCTCTTTCCTTCAAAATATCTTGCCTTTCATGAGGAAATGTTTTAAAGGTACCATCTTCAGTTCCTTCTTTTACGGAATATTATGTTCACATTTCCTGATCCATTTCTCTTTGCATGAGATTATTACTACTATTCTTCTAAAATATTCTAGTTGGTGATCATGACTACATTTTAGGAGGCCAATATGTTCACGTTTCCAGGCCACTTCGGCCATCTCATAGCAGTTGTAATTGGGCTCTATATAATCAGCAATCAAACAAATGCTGCAGCTCCCGCAACAGCAAAACCACTCTATCTTGCTCATGTTCTTTGCCTCAAATTCTAATCTTTTCCATATCAACACTGATGAGCACTGAGACGACCATTTCCTCCATTCATTCATAAAGCTCTATTATTTTCATTTCCAGGGAACTGGAGCTACGGTGTTGTAGCTTCTGGCAAGAATTGAGTATTTTTTTTGTAATTGCTCTAACGAGATTAATTGGTGTGGGCTTGTTTTATGCTGAGTAATATTTATTTAATTTTTTCCCTCAAAAAATATTTATTTTATTTTTGAAGGACAAATAGTGTCTCGATGCCATTAATGTTTGGCTGTTTGCATCTAGTTGAGTAGGATCCAGGAGCTTTTTGCTATAAGATTTGGTTCACAACAGTATTCTCAATGAAACGTAGTATTGATTCTGGTACGTCTTTAGGCAACTTACAATAAGCTCATTCCGTTTTTATCACAGCCCCATATGTGTCACCAACCTGAAAACTGAAGACTTGAATTGAACCCTAAATCCAACTTTTTATTTGGGTACTTACTGGGGTGTGCATCCAAGATATCTCAGCTAGAGAGCATGTTTGAAGATCGAAAATTCAATGGCACCTTATGGTATGGATTCAGTTATAATGGCTGATGGGGCTGCCGTTTAACTTGACTCCACTGGTTCTTTGGGCTCCGCCCACATGCTCCTGTTCTCTTCTACCTCTTCTCTCTCCAGTCTTCACATCCCGCACCACAGTGCACCGAAGATAGAGACAACAGAGGCTGTCAGCCAGCAGGGATTTGGTTCCCGTCGGAATTGGATTCACCGTCGCCACCGCTTCACATGCCAGCTGCGGGTAAGATGGGGTCCATCATTCCAGCAGGTGAGCCCAGCCCAGCCCCACCGATGTCATGCTTTCTCCAACAATGGCAGGCACAGGGATGGCAGCATCTTCACGGAGAGGTGCACCCTGGACTGCTTCTCCCCTTTGTTCGGCATCATTCCTTCTCCCTCCCAGCGGCCTCCATTCTCATTCCATCTTTGGAGCTCTCCGGTCTGCGGCATGTGAAGCTTGTTGATGAGCTGGCAGCATAGAGGAGCACATCTAGGGTGGTGGTGCACGCCCTCTTCTCCACGGTCTTCCCATTATAGGCATGACTCACTACACCCTCATCCTGCCCTCTACCGCCGATGCCCCCACGGCCCATTGCACCCTCTGCCTTGGCGGGGTAGTGTATCGTCTTTGCCGTGTCTGCCGTCTGCGCTAGGGTGGTGGATGTGGTTGTCACAAGCTTCAATGGCGAGGTGAGGGAGAGGATAAGGTTGAGAGGGAAGCACGAGAGGGATACGCATGCATGTGTGGCCAATGGTCTCCAATCATTTCTGCCTCTAACGTCAGTCAACGCTGTTTATTATGCAAGATGTTGTTCCCACTTCTTGATGGCACACCCTCCACGCGATACGCAAGACAAGTTAATGGCACACCTTCCTGGGAATTTAGCTTTGTCCTAAGTAAAAGATTTGTAGCGTTGACCATGAATAGATGATAGACTATAGAGATTCATAATGTGAGGTTGATGTTGTAAGATTCATGATGAAAGTAATTTTCATGATATATAAATGTTGCCAATTCGAAATAATTTATTTTTGTAGACATGTTTAGTCAGTGCCATCAATACCGTATCAATGTCCTAATCCTAGTAGATTTGTATTAGAGATAAAAGGAATACCTAGCCATAAAAATGCCGGACTAGAAATAACTCTTCCCTTCGAAAATGAGGCTGTAATTTGTCAAGAACAACAATCTTGCCAGACTAAATTTAACTTTCATTTTTTTTAATATAGAAAGAGCTGGATCAGATGCTGAGCGCACAAACTCTAAAGTTGTATTAGGAGCTTTGGTGAGCCTAGTGGCATACTTCTGTACAGAATGTGATAAAAGGATCTCGTTACTCGAAGACAAGACTTCTGATTCCTGCAAGCTGTTTGCAAAGATGCTACTTTGCTGTTTGGTAGAAGCGATTGATATTGCAAAACTTGTTCATGGTTATCTAAGTGAAAATGAAAGTAGCAATAATGTTCTTTTCTGGGGCAGCTTCAGACATTGCGTACAGGTTATTCAGGGTTCCCTTCATAGCACCAACGTACAGGTAGGTAGCTGTCTTTGCTTTATGTTTGCATCTAGATTTTCACACTTTGTTTGCTGGTATTAAGAAGTTGATTTCACTTAGCAGGTGCAAATGCTGGGTATACATGCACTGAGAAGCTGTGCACAGAAAGAGCTAGCTGAAGGTTCACAAATCATAGGACATTCTTTTATGATGTTTCTTGGGGAATTATTGGGAGACGTGTTTTCGGTGCTGCAAGCAACATTGAAGGTACTGTTTAGAATATACTGATTAATTAAATTTCTGAAATAGGGTGGTCTCCACTGACAAACTTCTAATAGCAGGAGTGTTCAAACAAGGAATCGGTCAGTGTCATTGATGAGTGTTTGAAACTACTTTTCCTCTTCCACACACTGGCACAATCGAAGGAATACCTGCAAGATGCTACGATTCTTCTGCTGGATGCTTTACTGATTGTTTTCAATCTTTCCAGTGAATCCGGTTCACAGGTAGCATTGGTTTTGTTCTTCTCATCATGTGACCAGAAAATGTGCTGTCCAGTTTGGTTGTTGTTTACCCTTTTCCACAATGTTATTTTATTTCAGGAACTTGCTGAAGTAAACACCATTTCCAAGAAATTGTTCTCTCATTTTATTCAGATTCCGTCTGTTGCTGTACTTATCAAAGATATACTGCTTTCTGCACCACCTAAAAAGAGACAACAACTTCAGGTATTGTCCATCAATGTGTTGTGCAGACTTTTCATCTTGAGCACTTATTTCAGCAGTTTTTTGTTGTTATTTTTCACATTTTTTAAAAAAATTATCTTACTCTCTTTTGCTTCCCTTTGTTAGTTCTTGACTTCCTGTGGGTTTCATCTCTAGTCTAGCCCAGCTTGGGACTAATAGGCTTTGTTATTGTTGAAGATTGTCACAGTACTACTGTTGCGGACGAATGAGTCCACAACACCCGATACTCTTTACATTCGTTGTTCAACGCTTGCATCTTTTGTAGGACATGGTCCGAGCTTCAGTCAGCCAAGGCCAGATAACGGTGCCGGTGAATATGAGTGCACACTCAGAGCAGAATGTCCAAGATAGTAGCAGTAAAAGACCTGGGTCCATGCCGGCTGAAGTTTCTATTTGTGATGAAACGCAAGAGACTGATGAAAAAGAGGTCGATGATGATGACTGGGAGGACGATTGGGATGCTTTTCAATCTCTTCCAGCTTCTATTGCCAATGATGGCGGTGATTCTGCCAGAATTGTTTCACCTGTATCTGGAGAGGGATCTCCTGAAAGTAGTCAACATGAACAGAACCCTCAGGAAAATACTAGTTTGGATATTAGTGATGTGGACATTGCAGCTGGTGCTACAGAATGCAGAGCATGTGGTGACAAGGAACTTGAGGAACCCTCTGATTTGCAATGCTCAAATACGGAACAACAGGGCAAGGGTGAATCTCCAGGGTTATCGATATCCCGGGAAGATTGTGACGATCCAACAGTTAGTTGCACTGAGCCTTTGGCTCATATTGAAATGGCAGACGAACTGCAGAAGGTTCATGACTCTGAAATCGGTTTTATTGAAATGAAGAGTGACGGCCTGGACTTACCAAATGAAGGCACTGATCAAACAGTTGGAGAAAACAAAAGGTCCTCTGGTGAATTTCAAGGGATTGAGGGAGATGTCCTTGATGAGAATATTGCTCCTAGAGATGATTCCACAGGCAATTCAAATAATTTGTCAGATGTTATGGAGGATGTTGTCAACAAGAGCAGCAACAATGTATTGAGGGTTGAAGACAAGCTTGTTAAGGATGACAGCAAGGATTGTGGAGAAGCGTTGTCCTGTTCCTCTCAAGATGTTAACAATACAGATGTGTTCAGCACGTGTGAAGAAAACGAGCATCCTGCCAATCTGGACACCAAGCCAGAGCCGTCTGAGGTTGGAATGCCAGATTCAGAGACATAATCAGGATGAACTTACTTGCCACCAACCTAGATTCTTTTGAGAAACTGTATAGAAGATTGCGTATCAGAATTGAGGGAGGAAACACGAAGATTTAGCTACTTGGTTTATGCACTTCATTGATTGAACTTTAATGACACTGTTGAAGGTACATTAATTAAGATGAACCTAACAAAGACTTGCCTCAGAAACTGCACGGCTTTATCTGCTGTTTGATAACGTTTCTGTTGGTTGCATGTTGTAAAATTGTAGAAATGAACATTCTTTCTAATACCCTAGATACTAGAGACGACGATTTGTATATATGTATGTTGGGAACCATTCACAGACTCATGTTTGCATGGGCTGCATGATGCTGATTGCTGAATCTCGTGTTTTGGAATGGGAACATGTTGTAAACCAAGACACTCTTGGAACACATTGCAGTTCTTGCTCGTTTTGTGAATATTCAAATAATCTTCTTTGACATAAATAGACACATTTCTGGGCCGCTCCTCTGTACATATATCTGCCAACATTTTATTTTTTACAGCTGGCCGTTTACAAATGGCGTGCAAGTAGGGTAATTACGTCACCTTATGCCAGTACGGTATCCACCCGGTTCTTCGTTTGTCTTTATACATGGAACTAAGGGCTGCAAGATGTATGCATTCTTGCTAAAATAAGGTAGAAATGCATTTTTGAATCAGCATCATTTTCACCTTTCCAACGTCAGGGAATATGATGACTCCAGAGAAAGTCACAATGATGCAATAATTCAGCTTAATTGTTGCAAGTGTTTAATTCCAATGGTACTAGAGACGGTTGTGCTGACTTAAGTTGAGGTGCAGTTGCATGCAAGTTCGAAAAAGATTGCACATAGACTAGTGGAACAAGTGTCTAATAACTGGATGCCATATGTTCTTTTTCAGCAAGACAGGAAAATTTCTTCGGGGAGTGTTCTTTTTGAAAAGGGGGAAATATAAACGGCAAGATGATTGTAAATTTTAGTGGCAGCATCTGGATAATGAATGGTGACACTTCACGAATATGCATATAGAGTCAAGAAAAGGCCTGAGAGAGTGCCCCCTCAACATAATTAGATAGAGTAAAGTGCATTCCAAGTTCTTAAACTATTCCGAGATTTTCGTCTGGGTCTATGAACTCTTAAAATAAAAATTTAGGTCCTTAAACTATTTTAGTGTTCTCATCTAGCGCCTAAGTAGCTATCCAAAATGAACCTTAGGCCTGAATAATGATGACATGACGTGTTAGTTTGATCACTATGCAGATTTGGCTGGAGTTTCTACCTTCTCTTAGAATATCGCAACGACTGTTATATGCCGTTCTAGTGATCCAAAATTCAGAATGGTACAAAAGTAGCAACATCTTGTACCGGTCCAAATTTCGGCTAATACGGCCACTCTAATGGGTTGAGTCAGGAATCTTCGAAGACACTACGTCGATGGCCACAACATCAATATCCCTTTTCGGGCACTCGACGACACGATTGGATGAAGAATGCGGCCTGGTGGCGACATAGAGCAGCAACCATAAATCTTAGTTTTGAGAGTTTATGGATCCACATGAGAACCCCGAGATAGTTTAAGGACCCAAATCTTTGTTTTGAGAGTCTATGGACCTAGATGAGAACCTCACAATAGTTTGGGACCCAAATCTTGTTTTAAGAATTTATGGACCTAAATAAGAATTCTGAAATAATTTAGGGACCTGAAATTAGGAGTGAAAACAGATCGGATACGTGCGGATAGTGCTCGTCCCGTATCCTATCCTATATTTTTTCACTCGGATTCGGAGTCGAAGTGGATACCACCGGATAATTATTTTTACATCCCATACCCTGTCCTACATTCTTTATTCAGATTCGGAGCCGGATACGGATATCATTATATAGTTTGTAAAGATGAAAAATAAAAAAACTGAGAACCAACTACAGCAAGAAGAGACATACTAACCATTGATATACATGATCAAGATCATTTCAACTCTTATTTAACCTAATCTCTCGATTTTGCACCATATTGTGTGGTCTATAATAGTTACAAAATTCTTCATAACACGTGATATTCGGATTCGAAATGGATAACCCTCGTCCCGTATCCTATCCCATTATTATTTTACAGACTCGGATTCGGGCACGGATAGCATCGGATAATTATTTATGCATCCTATATTTGCTCATATTATTTTTTTCGGATTCGGCAGTCGATCGGTCGGATATTATCCGTCCCGTTTTCACCCCTACTTGAAATGCACTTTACTCTAATTCCATATGTTCGTCACCTTTTTTATTTCTCCCCTGAAATGATTCGGATTCCTGCAATTGCATGTGAGGTGCTGATAGTGTGGGCAGAGTGCTGAAGAATTGAGACAGGTATCTGGTAACAAGAAAGTCCAATACTGAAGGAAGATAATGTACAAAGGATGCAGAGTCACACTTATTACTGAACAGAATTGGATAAAACCTCGAGTTACACGATCATGCCTAGACTATAATTAGTAGTCGTGCACGCTTGGTTTACTCCACTTTTCTGTAACCTATTTCTTCGTGTCTTTTCATCTGGAACAGAATATAAATGGCACAATGAGCGCATTTTTGGTGGGCAAAACATGTGCGTCGGGGCAACTGGTTGGTTCTCCATCAACTGCAGCTGAGGGAATCTGTTCTGATCGGAAAAGGGTTCAGGCCCATTTTTTCGGGGTAGCAACCTCAAGTGCGGAGACAAAAAGCTCACTCGGGAGCTTCAGTGGGACATGGATAGATATTCTTGTGTGCATCAGCTGTAGGGGACGATCGTGGGGGACATGATTTGATGAATAGTATTACGAGTGGGACATGATTTAACCTGTAATACCTTCATGCTATTAGTATTTTGACTTGCAGACTTTAACCATAAAAAACTCGGGTGCTTATTTAATTTATGTCCATTTGTTGTTTCTGAACTTCTCTCAAATTTGGCATGTTATTCTTATTGTGAAGATATGTACTTTAGATCACTCGAGAGTCTGGATTCAGTTGGGACTTCAGATGCAGCTTATGGATTAATGCTCTTTCGTGACAATCCGAACACAATATAATGCAAGTCATGGATTTACCGTAAGTCCCAAATAATGTTTCAGGTTCGATACCATCAAATTCAAACACTGACAACAAAGTGTCTATACATTTGTCGTCAAAAACTACTACTACTATGTCTCAAGAACATGCCTAGTCGCTAGATCAGGATGCCAATGATGCTCAGCTCATGCATGACGTACGATCAGATCATCCGTACGGAGGCCATGGACCAAGACGATAAGCTATCACAATCACCATACAGTTTTCTATGGCAGCAATGTCAACTCTTGTACGGAAGCCAAAACCGTTTTCTATTTTGCCTGTTATTTGTGTAATCTATGAATGCCAGGAACCCAAAATATTCACGCACTGGGGTGTTGACGGCTCACCAGATGCTACCACATGCTCACAATGCCAGAAACCATGTGATGGGCCATGTGGGATCCAATCAGAAGTGATACGATCGGTGAATTACTATCATGCCACAAATACATCCATGCCTTCTTTTTAGTTTTTCTTTTGCGAGATGCCTAGCTATGGTTTTTGTTAACTACAGCAGGTAGATTGAGAGAAGGATTGGGGAAGAAGTAAGAACAGAGGAGAGGGGAGGACGAACAGCTGTATTGCTGGTTCGACACAATTGTTTATCTGTTACATGATGCCAGGCATCTCAGCCACTCGTGCTTATATAGCTAAACTCAACCGGGCAAGCCCAACTCATGCGCATGACTATTTAACCCATTCCGGCCCACTCAGCTTCACATTCCCACGCTTGCGCCGCTGGCTTCTTTCGGTGCTTCCGCCCTCTTGCTGTCTTGCCGTATCCGGTACAGGAGATGCCGGTGTGCTAACATCCCCTTCCTCTTCAGAACCTGCTTGTCCCCAAGCAGGTGCAGCTGGGAACTTGAACTTGAGAGCTTGGAAATCCTCCCACGTGGCCAAGTCAGGTGACATGCCAGACCAACGCACCTTGACTTGAGAGATAGAATTGCCACCCCTTGAAATCATTCTTCTTCCAGAATTTGAACTGGTACCTGCATCGCAGTAACAGAAGAAGGTACCTCGGATACAATTTGTACCTTGCGGCTGACTGTTTGCTTGAGTTGCGATACATGAAACACTGGATGAATCTGGCTTGTAGCCGGCAGCTCCAATTTATAAGCAACTGAACCAATGCGCTGCAGCACTTTTTAAGGTCCAAAGAATTTGAACGCCAGTTTCTGATTAGCTCTGGTAGTCATTGATGACTGAACATATGGCTGTAACTTCAGAAAAACCCAATCACCCACAGCAAACACACGCTCAGACCTCTTCTTGTCAGCTTGCTTTTTCATTCGAAGTTGAGCTCTTTGTAAGTGCTGCTGAATGAGCTTAGTCATGAGTTCTCGTTGCTGAAGCCACTCCCTTAAATCTGGCACAGAACAAACAGAGGCATCTGCAATTCCAAAATGCCTAGGCAAATAACCATACAGCACCTCAAAAGGAGTTCTTCCCAAAGCAGAATGCAGACTAGTGTTGTACCAAAATTCTGCTAAAGGAAGCCAACTCTTCCACTTCTGAGGATTAGCATTAACAAAGCATCTCAAATAGGTTTCCAAACACTGATTAACACGCTCAGTTTGACCATCTGTCTGAGGGTGATAACTAGAACTCATCTTAAGATCAATGCCAGCCAAATCAAATAGAGTTTGCCAGAAATTACTTGTAAAAATTTTGTCTCTATCTGAAATAATAGCTGAAGGCATGCCATGGAGTTTATAAACATTGTCCAGAAACACTGTGGCAACTGAGCTAGTAGTGAAGGGATGCTTAAGTGGTAGAAGCAAATTTGGAAAATTTATCTACTACCACCAATATGCAGTTGGCTGTACCAGATTTAGGCAAACCTTCAATGAAGTCCATAGATATTACCTGCCATGCCTGCTGAGGCACTGGCAAAGGCTGTAAAAGACCAGGGTATTATGCTCGGTCAGGCTTTGCTTGTTGGCATACTGGACAAGACTGCACATAAGCATGAACTTGAGACTTCATAGATGGCCAAGCAAATAACTGTTTCATTCTCCTGTAGGTTGCTGCAACTTCAGAATGACCCTCTACTGGACTATCATGCATAGCTGCCATGATTCTTTGTTTCAAGTCTGGTTTGCCAGTACCAATTTCTATTTTTGTACCTCAGAATGCCATCCCTTAATGTAAAAGTGGTACTAGCAGCAGGTGACACAGCTAACTTAGTCAGTAGCTCAACTGCTTGTGAATCTTCCTGATAAGATGCCAGTACTTCCTCTAACAAAGCAGGAGCACACTGGGATATAACCATCGCTGTTCCTGAAGGATGCTTTCTCCTGGATAAAGCATCAGCAGCACTATTCTCAGATCCCTTTTTATAAACAATCTTGTATTGCAAACCAGCAAGTTTAGAATAAACTTTCTGTTGCCAAACAGTATTAAGACGCTGCTCATTCAATTGTGCTAAGCTTTTGTGGTCTGTAAATATAGTAAATTCTGCCCACTGCAAGTAGGATCTCCACTGAGCCACAGCCATAATAATAGCTAAGTACTCCTTTTCATATGTTGAGAGACCCTGATTCTTTGGTCCAAGAGCTTTACTGAGACATGCAAGTGGATGACCAGCTTGCATTAACACAGCTCCCACACCAGTTGCACAAGCATCTGTTCGAATGGAAAAGGGCTGAGTAAAGTCAGGCAGAGCTAGAACAGGTGCAGACATCAAAGCATCCTTTAAAGCTTGAAATGCCTGAGAGTGCACATCAGTCCATATGAACATGGTATTCTTTTTTAACAAATCAGTGAGCACTTTACTGATAATTCCAAAATGCTTAACAAACTTTCTGTAGTACCCAGCTAGCCCCAAAAAACTTTTTAACTCCTTAACATCCCCAGGAATGGGCCAATTCTTGATAGTATCAATCTTTTCAGGATCTGTAGAAACCCCATGTTCACTTAGCAAACTCACATTTGGACAACTTCACCTGCCACTGATCCTTTTGCAGCAATTGCAATACTTGTGAGATGTGTTGCAGATGTTCTTCAAATGTTTCACTGTAAATCAAGATGTCATCGAAGAACACTAGTACACATTTTCTCAACAAAGGCTTGAGAGTATCATTCATAACACCCAAGAAAGTAGCAGGAGCACCAGTCAAACCGAAGGCCATGACCTTGAACTCATAATGTCCCTGGTGTGTTTGAAAAGCTGTCTTGTACTCTTCTCCTGGCATTAACAAAATCTGATGGTAGCTAGCCCTCAAATCTAGCTTAGAGAACCACTTAGCTTTTGCCAGTTCATCACAAAGCTCATCAAACACGGGTACTGGATATTTACTTTTCATTGTCAATGCATTCAAGTATCTATAATCCACACAAAAGCGCCAAGTCATATCCTTCTTTTTGACAAGCAAAACTGGAGAAGAGAAAGGACTTTTACTTGGCTGTATGACACCCTGTCTGAGCATCTCTGCTACTTGCTTCTCCACTTCATCCTTTAACTGTGGAGGATACCTGTACGGTCTCATGCTAAAAGGTTTTGCTCCAGGAACTAAAGGTATTGCATGATCACAACTTCTGCTTGGTGGAAGACCTTCTGGAGTAGCAAACACCATGGCAAACTGAGTAAGAATGGTCTGTATCTCAGGAAGATATTCAGGAGACTCCATACTTCCTGTTTCAGTGCCAGCAATAAACATTACTTGAACTACAGTACACTCAGGTATCTGAGGAGTGATGCCCTGTAATAAAGTAGTGCCATGATTGTAAGGAATAGACATCCACTTGTTAGCCCAATCCACCTTCATATGACTATACAGCTCCAACCAATCCATGCCCACTACCATGTCAAAGCCTTGCAGAGGTAACACTTTGACATCAGAATAGAAAGAACAATCCTGAATGCTCCACTGGAGTTTCTAAAAATGATGTGTGCAGCTCAAAATACCCCCATTGGCCACCTGAACCTTCATAGGTTGGAGTAGAGTATAGATCCTGATAACTGATACTACAATTTTTGTCACTGATGAAAGTGTGTGAACTCCCAGAGTCAATCAGAATCCGTACTTGCACATTTTGAATAGTACCAATGAATTTGAGAGACTTGGCAGCTTCATTGCCTGAGTGAGCTTCTTGAGATAACACCATGAACACTTGTTCAGTAGGTTCCTCTTCTGGATAAGTGTCCCACTGCACAGCAGAATCCTCATCAAAGAGCTCCAAGACTTCCTGCATCACATGTAAATGCACAGTATCTGCACATTTGTGCCCATACTTCCATTTTTCAGCACACTTTTCACACAACCCTTGAGCTCTTCTATACTTCCTCAGAGCCAACAGCTTCTCATCAACAGTCTTCACTCTCGGATTATCAGCAGCTCTTTTATCCTCAGGCTTGCTCACACCCAAAGGCTTGTCCAGTTTGGGAGGAACTGGTAGAGGAAAAGCAGGCTTCGGAACCGTCCTGTTGAATGATGGTTCCGGCCGCCTGTACTCTGGATGTCGACTTGAATCTGCCGCCTCTTCCTGCACAAGAGCGAGAGCACAAGCAGTATCCAAATCGCTAGGTCGCTGAACCATGATAACAGATTTGATTTCATGTCTGAGACCTCAATAAATCGCGTTGTATTGTACAACGGATCAGCATTATCATCATAGGCAGCTAATTGATCTACTAAACCAGAAAATTCCTCTACATAAGCAGCAACTGTTCCAGTTTGTTTTATGTGAAAGAGTTGCCTGAGAAGGGATTCGTGCTGATCTCTACCGAAACGCTGATGGATCATTCTACAGAACTCTTCCCAGCCAACAGTTTTAGTGCGTTTTTCAGCAGATTGCAACCAACGAGCTGCTGCGCCCTCAAAGTGCATCGAAGCAACTTTGATCCACATGCTAGCTTCGACATCATACATCTCGAAATAACTCTCACATCTAGACTTCCATAACTGCGGGTTTTCGCCAGAAAAACTAGGGAAATGCACTTTAGGTAAACGACCACGGCCCCTGAAACTATCTGACGAATTGTTGTGCCTATGATGCTGATGGTCCTGACTGAAATCATAGTTGCGATGAGGTTCAGGTAACGTACTCTTGACCGGGATCTGAGGATGGGGGAAAACCGGCCCAAACCCAGACTCCCGGTGATGATGTCGTCGCGGTGCCCATGAGGGCCGTCGGCCGAAGCTCCGGCAGGTGGGCGCGCGGAGGTCGCCGACTGGGTGTTGCGGAGCACACCGGTATGTCGCCCGGGTGCTCGAAGTGCTCGCGCTCGAAGAAGCGGTTGACACGAGAGAGTTCAAGCTTGACGTCGTCGACCTTCTTCTCGAGCATCGGTCTCCAATTCTCCGCCTCAGCGGTCGCCATCTCCAGTGAAATCACTCGGACCTCCATCTTCTGCTCGTCGTCTTGGATGCGCTGCTCCAGGATCTGGTACCTCTCGTCCAGCTTCTGGCCGAGGCGCACCTCCATCTTCTGCATCTCCGCCAGCAGGAACTTGGTGTCGGGGTTCAGTTCGCGCGGTGGCGACGCGTCCGCGGTGAACTCCGGCTCGAGCGGCGGCTGCGAAGACGAGGAAGGCGCGGAAGACGGCGGTGGCGGTATCTCGCGGCGGCGGTAGTGGTAGGGGTAGGGCTCCATGGATTCGTTGTCTCTGATACCAAATGTTAACTACAAGCAGGTAGATTGAGAGAAGGATTGGGGAAGAAGTAAGAACAGAGGAGAGGGGAGGACGAACAGCTGTATGCTGGTTCGACACAATTGTTTATCCGTTACATTTTTTTTTTTTTTGCCAGGCATCTCAGCCCCACTCGTGCTTATATAGCTAAACTCAACCGGGCAAGCCCAACTCATGGCGCATGACTTTTAACCAAGGTTTTAAATCTCCGGCTATAGCTGCCGCTATAGCCGGAGATAGCTGCTGGGCAGCACAACTGTTAGGAGAGTCTTCTTTCGCCGCTACGAGTTCATAGACGCTATTAGCTGCATTTAGCCCGCTTTAGCCGCTAAATGGCCTTTCAGTTAGCCGCTAAGCAGCGACGGCAACGCCATCACAGCAGCGGCAGCTGCGTATGCCTGAGCGGGCAGCGACAACGCTTGGTTGAAGAGGCAATGCGTGCGTTTAGGCTCCAGAAGAGTGGAAGCGGCAGCAAAAACAGCCACGCAACAGAGGCAGCGACATCAGTGTAGCACTCATCTGTCCAAGTTTTTGGTAAAACAGCTAAATGGTTTAGCTGCAGTTATAGCCAGCTATCGCTTCTTTTAGCTGTTATAGAAGCCGGCAGCTAAGCTAAGCACCGTTAGCCGGAGATTTTAAACACCTGCTTTTAACCCATTCCGGCCCACTCAGCTTCACATTCCCGCGCTTGCGCCGCTGGCTTCTTTCGGTGCTTCCGCCCTCTTGTTGTCTTGCCGTGTCCGGTACAGGAGATGCCGGTGTGCTAACATTTTTTTCTAGTGAATTCCACATAGATTTGGTGAT
Organism: Eragrostis nindensis; assembly: GCA_012490785.1. Classification (NCBI taxonomy): domain Eukaryota; kingdom Viridiplantae; phylum Streptophyta; class Magnoliopsida; order Poales; family Poaceae; genus Eragrostis; species Eragrostis nindensis. The sequence goes on from JAAXCT010001250.1 coordinate 205,747, forward strand.
TTTCAGATAAGGATTTACACGGTATTCAAATTCGTTGGAGGTTGAAGATCTCTAGATGCTGGCCCTGTATATTATCAGATCTAAGTTTCCCACAGTTTTGTCATGTGGGTGACGCAAATGCAACCGACCATTTGGTCCAGTGACCAGGTTCATCTGCATCTCTATATATCAGCATGAATGCATGTGCACTACCTTGTCTCTCGTGTTGACGATCGATGAGAGATATGGTATATGGCTATATGCTACGAACATTGAAAACCCCCCTTTGCTATCTAGCTGCTAGCTTAACGTTTATATATCGACTGCGGGACGCACGTACATATACATCTTCTGCTGCATATATGACGATTGCATTTTCTCAATTTTCATTGTAACATTTCCTGCTTCCTGTGTTCGCAAACAAAAAAAAATCCCTGCTTCGTGGTACTGATGTATTTAGCGCTGCCGGCGTTCAATATTGACTCTTTCATTAGGGGAAAAAAAAAGAGGAGTTTTGTCTGGATCAAGTGTCATGCGTTTTTCATTTTTAGTTTAAGATTCTGATCGAGTAGCCAGAGGATTAGTTATCGGTTGGTTAGGCTCTGTCTATAGTTAACTAAATTTTATATAGTATGGTAGCCGTTGGGGACAGGTCCTGTATACTTTAGTGAAATTAGCTGGATCCTATGGACGTACATCAGCGAGAAGTACGGGTTCTTATCTATCAACATGTTTCAAAAGAGGGGAATCTTTTGAGATGCCTGTACTTGTTCATGGCGAGACTGGATGAAGGCATTTCACAGAAAATTAAAAAGAATGCGTGCCTGAGTGGACTGTACTTTATATTCTTATAAAACTCTAACTAGCCGGCTCAATAAACATCTAGAGCCTCGGATCCTCCATGGGATGATGCAAATAGTGGTCGTTGGACCACACGAACTAGAAACACAGGATTATTAAAACTGTGCCTGAATTTGTTCTACGAAAACCATTTCATTGAAAGATAAAGAAAAATTAGTTCCAAATATTCAGTGGATCTTATTTTAGCTTATGACGAGTCCAAGGCATCTTGCTAAGCTGCGATCACTATGCCGTACAGATTTGTCAGCTGTTACAAACTAAGGTCCCGTTTTGGAATGGAGGAATTCTTCCTCATTCCTGCGGGAATTGAACTGTTTCCTGTGAAATTCC